>LPNX011152995.1:1121186-1132064 GCA_001517045.1 Pseudotsuga menziesii | reverse complement strand
ACAGCATTTATTTTCCGCAACCACCATTCACTCTTAACTGCCGTGCACTTCTATTTTTCGGCTTCATTTAAGACCCTAGATCTGATTTCTCTTTAATTTTTGGCCTTTGGATCGTGTGCCACGTACCCTGTTCTGCCAAGCACCTTGGTGATAAACGATGTGCAGGTCTCCATCCCAGAATGATCTCCCACCGTCGATGATATCGCCTTTTATCATGAGCCGTTGGATCGGGTGATACATAACGGATTCCGCCGGGCTCCGTCACTTTAACCGCCGTGCAGCTTTGATCCCCAGAATCATCCTCAGCCATTGATGTGATACGCCTTCAACTCTCCACCGTCGGATCATATGCCACGTACCCAATTCCACTGAGCACTTCGGAATTATCCACCACGCTAGTTCATTCTCCGAAAATCATAATAGCCGTCGATTTGATTCACTTTGATTTTCCACCGTTAGATTGATCACCGGATAACTCATTCCGCTGGGCACTTTAGGTTTATCGGTCGTGCAGGTTCTGGTTCCGGAATCAATCTCAACCATATATGCGATCTGACTTCACCTTTCTGCCATTGGATTGAGTAACATGTACCCGATTCCGCCGGATTGTGTCGTTTTAACCAGGATGCAACTTCACGAAGCGAATTGGATGTAGACCATGGATCCGCGCGAGACAACCTGATGGCCGCTGATCGGTGCGCTTGATAAATTCCCGGTCAAACCTTTATCTTCCTTGCATCTCTGAGGAGCAGAGAGAGTATCAGCCATTGATTTTCTTCCTTCTTCCATCGCGGCTTAGGATCTTCGGTGACTTAATCGCATTTTTCCTATAGTCCCATTTTTACTATATATCTTTTAACCAAAATATCTAAACAACCATTATTTTTCTTCCTCCACCATGGTTTATTATCCTCTTTGATAAATAATGGTGTTAACAGCTGGCTCCATCTGGGGATGATATCCTCCCTTTGAGGTATCAAAGAACTCGTAGACCAGGTGCCTGTTTTTTTTACTTTGCATAATAACTCTCAAAAACCCATCTTTTGTCTTTTGTAAATATATCATTTTTATATATTTTAGAAAATGAACGGTGGGCCTCCTGTATCTTAGGGCTTTCACTGTGAGCTTCAAATGCACTCGGCTTACCATTCATGTTTACTTGTAAAGAAAAATAAGTATGTACAATCTATGGTACAAATCTCACCTTCCTCCTCAGGATAGGTAATGCTTTAGATACCTTCCATTCACGGGGTTACTCTCCAGAAGAACCCTATTTGTATATTCCAGCAAAAATGCATTCTGTCCTCTATACCCAGCAACAACATAAGGTCCGACCCACATAGGGTCGAACTTTCCATGCTTGTCTTCATTTGGAGCATCCCACTTCAAAACCAGGTCACCAATCTGGAACTGCTCTTCCTTGATCCTTCTGTCAAAAGTACTCTTCATTTTCTCTTGATGAGATTGCACTTTGTCATAAGCCTTACTTCTTCGTTCTTCTAGCTCAATGATCTGATTTATCCTCCGCTGTATGTGATTTGGTTCTTCTTGCTGATCCTGGAAATATCTCATAACAGGTACCCCTAATGATTTTGGAAAAATCACTTCAGCCCCGTATACCTGTTGGAATGGAGACATGTTGATGGTTCTTTTAGTACTAATCTTGTTGGCCCATAGAGCATATTTTAGTTTGGTGTGCCAGGACCTCTTATTATCTTCCAACAACTTTTTGATAATCCTCACCAGGCTTTTATTTGAAGATTCAGCTAATCCATTTCCTTGAGGGTAATATGCAGTTGAGTGATTGAGGCTTATATGATACTTATGACAAAATTTAATCATATTCCTAGATTTGAAAGCAGCTGCGTTGTCTGTTACTATCCTTTTTGGACACCCGAACCGAGCCAATATATTTTCTTCAAGAAACTCTATGATCACATTCTCAGTGGCCCTCCTGGTAGGAATTGCTTCTATCCATTTAGTAAAATAGTCTGTAGCTATCAAGATCCACCTGTGCTGACCTGATGAGTTGGGGATTATTTCACCAATAAAATCCAAACCCCATTGCTGGAAAGGAGCCTCAACTGTTATTGGATTCAAAGGGAGAGGTAGTACCTTTCTCTTCCCGTCGAAAATTTGGCATTGATGACATTTGCTGATTTATTTATATACATCTGAGAATAATGTAGGCCAATAATTATAACCAGCTCTCAGGATTTTGTTTGCAGTCACCTTCCAAGAATGATTTCCCCCACAGTCCCCTTTGTGAAATTCTTTGGTAATTTGCTGGGCTTCATCCTCCAATAGACAATTTAGTAGAACTCCTCCAGGATCCTTCCAATAAAGATATTTATTTATGATACAGAATTTAGCAGATTTCAACTTTACAGATCTTTCTCTCGATTTACTTAATCCTCCTGGTGCTTGCAAATTTCGGAGGACATACACAATACCAGAGTACCATGGAGAGGCCACAAAGTCAGCCATCACTTCTATCTCTGTGTCTAACTGATCAGACTGGTGAGTCAAAAAATTGATCTGTAAAGATTCACAATTTGAGTTTGTCATCATCTTTGCTAACCCTTGTCCTTTAACCAGCTTCGTAGGTTTTATTTCTATAACATATTCCAATAATGTAGCTATCCATCTCGCCCTCCTGCCTTCGGGGTCTGGCTGAGTCAAAATTGCTTTTACTGCAGCGGTTGGGACATGTGCAATTACATGGGAATGCAAAACATATATTCTGAAATCCTTTAATGCTTTAATCAGAGCATAGGCCTGCTTGTCCATGATATCATATTTCAACTCCCCATCCCGTAGCATTTTACTGAAAAAGGCTATGGGTTGTTCCAAATTTTCCTCATTTTTCTGTAATAATACTGTTGCTATAGTATGTTCAGAAGCGTATGAGAATACTAAAAAATCCTTGGCAAAATCTGGACTTACCAAGACAGGAGCTTCTGAAATGGCTTTCTTGATTTCCCGAAATGACTCCTTAGCTTCTGTATTCCATTTTATTTCATGAACTTTCTTCAACATATTTGTAATATTCATCAAGATCTCAGCAAAGCTCGATACAAATATTCTTAAGAAATTTACCTGTCCCAGAAATGATTGTATCTCCTTTTTGCTTCTGGGTTCTCCCACCTTCAGAATTGCACTTACTCTTTCAGGGTCAATCTTTATGCCACCCTTGGATATTATATGGCCTAGCAGCTTTCCTTCTTCTAGTGCAAAATTAGACTTCTTAGGGTTCAAAGATATGCCATACCTCCTACACTTCATGAAGACCTTCCCCAGATGATGGAGATGCTCTCTATCAGACTTTGAGTAGACTGTGATATCATCCATATAAATTACCACGAAACTTCCAATTTCTCCTGCAAAGGAAATGTCCATGGCTCGCTGAAAAGTGGCGCCTGCATTCATCAAACCAAAATTCATATTCGCATACATGAAAGTGCCCCATGGTGTAGTAAAGGCAGTTTTCTCCTAATCTTCTGGCAACACTTTGATCTGATTATACCCGAAAAAACCATCCAGCATCGAAATTGTTTCAGCTCCCACCACTTGCTGCAGTATATGATCCATCTTGGGTAAGGGATAGTTGTCTTTCATGGAGACCTTATTCAAATTGCGGAAATCTATGCACAGTCTTATCTCTCCATTCTTCTTTCTGACAGGGACCAAATTTGCAACCCATTTAGAAAATCTGAGTGTTACAATGATCTTAGCATCAAATAACTTCTTTATTTCCTTCTCAATGACAGGGATCAGCTTAGGATTGATCCTCCTGAGCTTCTGCTTAAAAGGCTTTTCTCCAGGCTTTATAGGAATAGTGTGCTATATGATATATGTATCATATTCTTTGAGGTCTTCGTAACTCCAAGCAAACACATCTGTATATTTTTTCATCAACCTTACATATTCCTCTTTCTCCTTTTCCGGTAGCTTCTTGGATAATTTTATGATTTTAGGATTTTCCTCAGTGCCAATGTTTTTATCTTTAACGGCATCACCAACAGGTTTCACTTTGGGGTTCTTGGCAACATCATTTTGATCAAAGAGCCTTTCTAAAGGGATCAGGCCTCTTGGTATGAAATTATTTTTCAGCTGGATGATATCCTTACCTCCCAAGGTCTTCCTTAACCTCTCAGTATCTTCTTCTGATTCAATTTCTTCATCATCTCTAGGGGTCCTATCATTATCATTTTCATTGTCAAAATGAGTATTCACAAACTCTCCTGAAAACTCTAGAAATCTTCGGATCTACATATCATCTTCGAACACCTGCCAGTATTTGTAATTGTCAGGGATAGAAGGTCTGTTCAAAATCTCCACCTGGTATTCCTTTTGACTAGTCATCGGGGTCTCAAATTTTCCAGCAGATACTCCTAAGGAATCAGCCACCAAATTTTCAACCCTGGGAACAACCTGAATTGTATGCTCTGTGAAGAAATTTCCAAGCATATCCCATACTTCATTTCTATAAGCCCTCATTCGAGGATGCTTGGTTTGATAACTCTCATTTACCTGGTTTATCACCAACTCAGAATCTCCCAAGATCCTGACCCTTTGAGCTCCCAGATCCTTCAAAGCATGTAACCCTAATAACAGGGCCTCATACTCTGCCACATTATTTGTGCATTCAAAAAGAAATTTGTATGACAAAGCTTTGAAATCATGAATAGGAGAAATGATATAGACACCAGCCCCAGCACCAACCTTTGCAACAGATCCATCAAAGTACATGATCCATTGGCCTTCTTTTTTCTGCTTTGCTTCCAACGCTTCCTGCCCCAAAACTTCTTTTTCCTCATTTGCCTCAGACTTCTCTTGCAATGTCTTTTCTACCTCATGTGGGACAGCCTCATTAAAGAAAATGGAATACCCCAAATCAGTATCAACAGCATATATGTGATGGACTTCAGGTTTATCTTGACTGCTAACCACATAGGTAGTTCTTTTTTCACTATATAACCTTCTGCTCCCATCTGGAACAGGAATCGTTGTATATGACATGTCCATCTGTAAACTACCTTTCAGCTTGGAGGTCCAAGATCTTAACAGCAATACCCCAAATTTAGGTGGAATATCTGCTACCACCACATCCATGACTATAGTTTTAGATGACAATTTATTCAGGGTCACCACCATGTCTTTAATTAAACCAAGGCATTTTACTCTCTTAGAATCAAATGAGTATAAATCCTTATAAGGTCTAGTCACTTCTAATCCCAGAATTTCCACGACTCCTTTAGGCATTAGATTGTGTGATGCCCCGGAATCCAACATAGCATTATGGACCACTTTGTCATGCACATTTAGACTTAAATAGAAAGGAGGAACTTCTTCGTCTTCTAAATTTTCAACTTTGGGTCCAAATGAAATAGCAGGATTATCATCATTCAAGTCTAAAATGTCTGACTTCCATTGTCCTTGGTTCTTGATCATTTTGGTGATGGTATCTCTGTATTCAGTGTTTCTCAGTAGCTCATTAAATGGAACAGAGATCTTTAGTTTTGAAAGCTCATTTTGTAGGTTAAAACCAGCACCAATCTTTTCCACATCAATCGGAGTCGCCCTCTTTATTATTTTATCCCTTTGTATCTCATTTTCAACCTCTTTACTCACAGAGGGTTCCTTTTGTAGTCCTTTCCCCTTTTCTCCATTCAAAGAACTAGAGGAAGGCTGATTTGGATTTGTCTTCCCTTTATTTATGGGGACATCCCTATTCCTCAGTCTCATTTTCCTTTGCACATCATCCATTGCATGCAAATAACCTCTCTGATATAGCTCATTTTCAAATTATTCATTTGGACCTTCCTGCACAAACATATTATGTTCTTCTTCAGTAAGATATATTTCTGAATCCTATTCCCCAAACATATGAATCTCATTTTCAGGTGGGTCTTCTTCATCCCCAACATAATTTTCAGGGAAAGGCATACGGATAGGTTGTTCTTCTTGGTTTCTTGGATTTCTCTGCCTGTTCTGGGGAGGAACAGGGGGATTGGGTCTCCCGAAATTTGGATTCCTGATTTGGGGATCCCCCTACTCCCTGTTGAAGGGCCTAGTATCCATGGTTAACCTATCCATCAACTTTTCCATGGTCTTCAACATTGTCTCAAACTTAACATCAGCGGAAGAAGATGAAGTAGAAGGCCCATTGTCTTCTTTTCTCCTCCTGTCCATGTCTCTATGTTTTATCTTCCCACTAGCCATCATGTTAGCTTCCACTTCTAGGGCATCAGTAAACATGGCAGCAAGAGTTTCCGATCTCCTTTCCTGTAATGAAAATGAAAAATCATTATCAAAAGCTCCAGCATAATGCAGTTGGGCAGCTGCAGGAGAAGGTTTTATATCTTCAGGAATAGAGTTGTAAGCCCTCATGAATCTGCTCGAAAATTCGTGAACAGACTCAAAATCCCCCTTCTTAAGACTATTGTACTGAGATAAAAGCTGCAGAGGGTTCTGTTTATCGTCCCATCTATCCAGAAAGGCATTTTGAAAGGCCTAAAAATTTGCTATAGATCCATTAGGCAAGTCCTTAAACCACTTCTTTGCCTCCCCAGACAAACTCTGGGCAAATAAACGCAGTTTGACATCAGGATAGTCAACTTCTTCCAAGTCAATGAAATCTTCAAACTTGGCAACATGCTGTTTTGCGGTTATCTCACCTTCCCCATCAAATAAAGAAATCCTCTAAGAATAATTTTGGGGGAGATCATGTAATACAGCCGGCAAACGCAAGGGAGCAAACCTAGCGGCCATTGGTCTGGGTGGGTTCATAGGAACTGCAGTACTTTGAGAATGCTCGGAGGCTGTTGTTTCAGCTTTAGAGGTTTGTTGCAAGTCCTTCCAGAGGGAATCTAACAGATAGGATTCTAACCTACTAGGATTGGACTCAGTATTTTTGAGGTCGGATTCAGACCTAGCTCTCAACCCACAAGGAATGAACTCAGTATTTTTTAGGTCGGGTTCAGATCTAGTTCTTAATAGGGTCTGCGCAGTATTGACTTCCCATGCTGGACTAATATGAGAATCTGGTGGTGATGATGGGCCGAACAAAGGGAAATCTAACTTCTCTTTATTTTTTCTCTTAAACAACTTTTCTGGATCCTCAAAACTCTTCAGGATTTCGGTATCAGAGTTACCTCCTGTATGTCTTCTTGAAGCCAGAATGTCGTTCTTGAATTCTGAAACAATTTCACAATGAAGTCGCCAGGGAAAATATACAACCTTCTTTTCTTTTTGAAACTCCTGTTTGCCCATAGAAATCTCTCTTAATCTTTGTCGTTCTCCCGGGGCAGATAAGCACTTTCGTCCCAGGCAGCGGCGCCAATTTGTTAGCACTCAGAATGTACCCAGGTTGTAAAAGGTATACTACAAGGTAATAGCAAAACCACTTTAGGAAGAAACTGGTATTTTCTTCCAGAGAGGGATCTCTCAATAAAGATTTAACAAGACCAGATTTAAAATAACATTCACAGATTTATGTATTTGGCTGAAACAATCACATAACCATTGGGCATGGAGTCATATACAAATATAAAAATATCACCAAGACATATACATGATGTTCATCAAAGGCAAGGTAATCATATCATCACACTCATTCAAATTGATTCAGGTGGAACAAAAGAGATGAAGGAACAACCCATTAATACAAAGCATCAACAAGGATGAGTTCTATACCAAATTTAGCAGAAAAAATCATATAATATCTGAAATGATGATCAGAGCATAAATACATGAATTCTAATCATCTAAAGCTATATTCCAGATACGAGGAAGAAACAAAATGGAGTGTTACACAAGGGAAATACAATCACATAAAGAAAGAGGCACATACTGTAATATCAACGACACATGAATCTCTGACAAAACTCTCATGCATTCACTTTGTCATTCCAAAAACAGATATGTTCTCCAAGATTATTCACTACTCGATGGGTTCCAACCCCCATCTCTTAAAAAAGATGCATATTTATACATAAAATGATCGGTGCTCCAACAAGAAGATCAATAACAGAATGATCGGCTTAATTTAGAGTTTGTAACTGAATTCCTAACCCCTAGGAAGTTTGTTACAACTCCAATCCTAACAGACCATAAAGTACAAATCAACTTGACAACAAACTTTCGTCCATCAGCTCCATATCTTTGCCCCATCAGCTCCACGTCTTTGCCCCATTAGCTCCACGTCTTTGCCCCATCAGCTCTTCAGTGCATGACACATGTTCTTAGGGATGGAGAATATACTTTGTCTTTCCAAACCGCTCCACAGCTTTCCACTGCTCCGAACTTGGGGTGTCACACTCCATCATTTCCTGAATAGCTACCTCGAGCTCCATATATGCTTCATAGGACTTTCTGGGCAATCTGCTCCTAAAGATGGCGAACTTCTGCAGAATCTCGAAATCTTCTATGAGCATATCCACAATGGTCTTCCCTGTCAGGTTTTTCTCCAAATCATTGAATTTGGTGTGATCCATGCGGCACTAAACAACTAGGTAATGATAATGTTCCTGTGAGAACATCCGCCCTTCTCCATCCTAGAAAGAAGGCAATCCATCCTCGAACAGTTCTTTAAACTCCTGTTTAAAATTATTTACCTGCAGCAACAATCCTTCTGATTTATCATGGACCGTTTTGATTAAGTGATGCTTATGGATGATTTTCTTTGCCCACATCACTATTGACACTCTGTCCTTTATGCCCAATTCCTGCAACTTCTGATATGACAGTGAATTTAGAAAATTTAATGTGTTCTGAGCCGTAACAAGGGGTCTTTTCTCCATATGTTCATTTACCAGTTTCATCCTCTGGTGGGCCAGATTTATCATTATATTCAAATCATCAATAAAATTTAAATAGTTCCTGAACTTGGTAATCTCTATACACAAGGTATCCCAAATGATGTGTTTTGCCCCCTGAAGAGGGCATTTGCCAATGCATTTTTCCTTTAGTTCATTAAATTTCTTCTGTAATTGATTCCTATCCTACAGTATTTGTTTTTTGCTTTCATTAACTTTGGCTAGTTCAGCTTTCATCTTTTCATTATCTGCTTTCAAATCTTTGATTGCTTCTTCTTTCAAACTCACCTGGGACATTGGCACCAACAAATCGTCAATAGAGAAATCGTCTAATGGCTTCTGGATATTTACAATAGACAGGTCCTCGCCGGTGGGAGTCTGGCTCATCAACTCTTCCATAATCTCCTTCTCTTCATTTTGATCTTTTTTCATCAAGGAGATTTGGGATAATAGTTCCTCCCTTTCGGCTTCCCACTTCTCTTTTTCTTCTTGTAGCTCTCCTGCTCTTCCTTTGTATTCCATCATCTCCTGATGGACTTTATCCTTCTCTTCTTAGAGAGCTAGCAACTCAGATGACTGAACATGTTCAGTACTTGGGATCTTCATTTTCTTCTTCAGGACCTATAGTGCATTATCCTTTTCCTCTAACAACTTCTTGACTGCCTGAACTAGCAATGTCTGTCTGCAGCTTCTTGATCTGAACAACATTTTCTTTATTTTCCACTTTCTCATGTTTCAACTGGATTTCCAATTTGTCTATCAAGACTTGCAATTTATTAATCCTCACCATGGCTTGTAGTAAGTCTGAGTAGATGATATCGCTGGTCTGTTTGTGGAGTTGAATTTTATCCGGAGTGCTGATTTTGTCTAACCGGATCTCTATTTCAAACATTTTCTTGTCACTTACCATAGCCATTTTAAAAGTATTCCTCTCAGCATCTCTAGCAGAGACCAGAGAGGTTTTCGAACTGTACAAACTTCTAACCTTCGGGAGCAAATTTCTCGTTTCCTCCATAGACTGTTTCCTCTTCTCCATGTAGCTGGCTTTTAGGTATTCCTTCGAATTAAACACGTGGCATAATTCCGAACTTTCTACATCACCCTCCATATTTTTAAAAGAGAATTGAAGTACTTGCACCGCTTTCAGGGGAACTAGGGTAACTCTTTTGGAACCATTAGAAACCTCCTCATCTACAATTTCACCACTTTGAAGCAGCTTTGCCTTTTTACGGGCCCTTCTTCGTCTACATCCATACACTCAGTTTCGAACAAAGTCCTCTTGACCACAATACCAGCACCTTCTGTTATTTGGGCTGCTGTCTCTTCATCAGACTTTGACCCGTCAGTACACTGTAGCAAATTGGCCATTTCAGCTAGCCCCTCAATAGCCTGATGCTCAAATGGTTTATTCTTGTTTGCCTGTTTTCTCAATGAGATCACATGGTGGGGGTCGTAATTCACATTTACATCTTTTAGGAAATCCATGTTCTCCATCAACTTTTCTATAAATGCCAGGGCACCTTTACTTTTAAAAATGAAAGGGCCGACTTTAAATGGAAATTTAATATTCAAATATTTTTTGAAAGCACCAAAGTGCTCTTCCTCAGATAGCAATCTCTGCCTCATGAACTCCAGTGCGAAAATCCTTGGGGTCAAGAAGGATGGTAGCCTATAAGGATGACCAGTAAAGCCATATATTCTTAACACTTTGTAACCTCTGTACAGGAACTAGTCCCCCACCCGATCTTCGGGTGATGACTGCATTAGGCATCTCATTTCGTCCAGGACATGGGGCAGGTCCTCATCAAATAACATTCTGTACATTTCGGACATGATCGAATTGGCAAATTCGACTATGTTGATTTGCTTGGGAAAATCAGAAGAACATAGAGCACTTAAGAATTTTAATTCAGTAACATTAGAGCATAATAACATGTTAAGCAAGTATGTTTGAAACCTAAATAACTGGACCTTGGGAAATTCAGTCAACTGGAGGTGGATCGCTTCGGCAAGGTACTCATATAAATTAAGCACGGGGACTGACTGGGACTCAGGGATT
>LPNX011152995.1:916445-1120835 GCA_001517045.1 Pseudotsuga menziesii | reverse complement strand
GCATTTATTTTCCGCAACCACCATTCACTCTTAACTGCCGTGCACTTCTATTTTTCGGCTTCATTTAAGACCCTAGATCTGATTTCTCTTTAATTTCTGGAATTTGGATCGTGCGCCACATACCCTGTTCCGCCAAGCGCCTTGGTGATAAACGATGTGCAGGTCTCCATCCAGGAATGATCTCCCACCGTCGATGATATCGCCTTTTATCATGAGCCGTTGGATCGGGTGATACGTAACGGATTCCGCCGGGCTCCGTCACTTTAACCGTCGTGCAGCTTTGATCCCCGGAATCATCCTCAGCCATTGATGTGATACGCCTTCAACTCTCCACCATCGGATCATATGCCACGTACCAAATTCCGCTGAGCACTTCAGAATTATCCACCGCGCTAGTTCATTCTCCGGAAATCATAATAGCTGTCGATTTGATTCACTTTGATTTTCCACCGTTAGATTGATCACCGGATAACTCATTCCGCTGGGAGATTTAGGTTTATCGGTCGTGCAGGTTCTGGTTCCGGAATCAATCTCAACCGTATATGCGATCTGACTTCGCCTTTCCGCCATTTGATTGAGTAACATGTACCCGATTCCGTCGGATTGTGTCGTTTTAACCAGGATGCAACTTCACGAAGCGGATTGGATATAGACCGTGGATCCGCGCGAGACAACCTGATGGCCGCTGATCAGTGCGCCTGATAAACGCCCGGTCAAACCTTTATCTTCCTTGCATCTCTGAGGAGCGGAGAGAGTATCAGCCATTGATTTTCTTCCTTCTTCCATCGCGGCTTAGGATCTTCGGTGACTTAATCGCATTTTTCGTATAGTCCCATTTTTACTATATATCTTTTAACCAAAGTATCTAAACAACCATTATTTTTCTTCCTCCACCATGGTTTATTATCCTCTTTGATAAATAATGGTGTTAACAACTTCGATGTCCATTCGAAATTTATCCCCTTCCTTTGCAAGGAAGTGATGGCATGTGCAACCTTAGAGAATCTCTCTATGAATCTCTTGTAGTATCCTACAAGTCCCATAAAATATCTTACATTCGTTACATTCCTCGGAGTAGGCCAATTCATAATGGCATCAATCTTGTCAAGTTCCATGGATATACCCTCTTCTGAGATAATGTAACCCAAATAATGAATTCTATATTTATAGAAGTCACACTTGCTCAACTTTGCATACAACTGATTCTACCTGAGCAATTGGAATGTCAATCTTAGATGCTCTTCGTGTTCTTCCTCAGTCTTAGAATAAATAAGAATGTCATCAAGGAAAACAAGAACAACCTTGTCCAAATACTTGTTGAAGACGTTATTCATAAGGCACATAAATGTAGTTGGTGCATTTGTGAGACCAAATGGTACCACTAAAAATTTGTAATGTCCATACCTTGTTCTGAAGGATTTCTTAACAATCTCTTCATCCTTTATTCTCACCTGATGGTAACCAGACCTCAAATCAATCTTGGAAAATACCTTTGCTCCCGTCAATTGATCAAAGAGGTCATTAATCCTCGGCAAAGGGTATTTATTCTTCACCGTAACCTTGTTAAAGTGTCTGTAATCAATACACAACTTGAGTGTACCATATTTCTTCTTCACGAACAGAAGTGGTGCTCCCCAAGGAGACACACTCGACCTGATATACTTCTTCTCCAACAACTCTTGCAACTTCGTCTTCAGCTCTAGCATTTCCAATGTGCTCATTCTGTAGGGTGTCTTGGACATGGGTGTTGTTCCTGGCACAAGATCAATTGTGAAATCAAGGTCCCTCTTTGGAGGAAGCCCTAGAATCTCATCAGGAAAAACATCCCTGAATTCCTGCAACACATGAAAGTCCTCCAACCTAGGAGTTTCATTCTCCGTTGCCTCCGAAATATGAGTTGCATACAACTGGAAACCTTTCCTATAAAAATTCTTCAACTTCATTGGTGAAATATGCCCCACATGAATCACCTTTGGAATGCCTCTTACAACTCTTGGGTTCCCTTCTTCATCCATGCATTCAAAAGTCTTATTATAATAGTCAATCATTACCCTGTGAGCTTCTAACCAATCCATTCCTATGAGAACATCATAGGAACCAAGTGGTAGAACATTTATATCTATAGAAGTGACCAATCCATTCATCACCAATGAACATTTCTCTACCATTTCACTAACCTTTCTCTTAGTTCCAATGGCTAGTTGAACTAACCAATATTTTCTATGCTTTACTTTCTTAAAAGCACAGATCTCCACTACTCTAGGAGTAATGTAACTATGAGTAGAACCAGGTTCAATCAAAATGTAAACAAATTGCTTAGCAATCTTACCTGCAACTTCAGCCACAATTGACTGATGATCTTCCTGGCGGTCCTCTAGTGCTGCATAAATCCTAGGGACGAACCTTGCTACTTGACCCACTGTTTATGCCTCTTGAATGTTCTAAGTTGGCCTTTCATTATCACTCTCAAGTGGACGATTCCCATGCATGTGGGGTCCTCCACATTGTTGGATACTATTTTGACACTTATTTTTTATGCCTTAACCCTTCTAGCCATCTCTTCAATCCATTATGTTTTATACTTCAACCCTCATATTTCACCCATAAAACCTTGAATCCCATTGAACTAAGGTATAATGGTTGCTACGTTTAAATGAATTGAATTTTGTAGTTTTTAAAGCATTTAAATCGAAATTTTAATAAAATTACAGGATTTGCTAACTTCCGTAAACGCTCCTAGGTTTGGATATTTGCAAGATGACTAGGAGAGATTTGAAATATGCAAGAGAAACCTTGATGTTCAAGGATGGATTTATTTCCAACAACTTCACGAGATGCCCCTCACAGGTGTCGAGTCAATGTGGGTCAAGGATGACCACATGTGCTGCCAGGAAGCATAAAAACAGGACTGTTTTAATATTTCATAAATTTTCTCCTATTTTTGTGGATCTGAGGGCAATCTCGGGGTTATGGAAAGTTTTCATTATGATCTATAGAAATATTGTATCATTTCAGTTTTAGAACAAGTAGTATAAGTATTTGTACTTTTTTTGTGTAAATCCATCCGACAAACTAAGTGAGACTCTGTGTTTTTAGCAATAAGAATTCAGACTTTCAAATAATTGCAAGTGTATTTGTTTTGGCATTTTATGAAATCGATTTAGCTGTTGTTGATTACATAAGTCGCTATGTGTGAGCGAAGCAGTGGAGGGCCCACTCTGCTAAGCTTTCACACCAATTCTTTACTACTGTGTTTGGTATGTTTTTTATTTTCCTGTAGATGTATTTTCTCTTCTTGTAGATTCTAATTAAATCCAGAAACCACATTCGGCAATACAATTCCATTTTAATTTGAATACAAGTAAGTTTTAGACTGTGTAATACAAGTAGGGTTTATTATTTGACAGTAGAATACATTGCTTAGGTTACTATAGAATTGTCTTAGTTTTATTATAGAAATATTCTGTTGTTGAATAAATAAATAAACATTTTGGATGGATAGCTCTTGTAAAGGAACTCAATGTTTTATGCTTTCAGCAATAGAATAGCATTGTTTTAGTTTTAATGATTTTTACATTTTATAAGTCATGTTTTAGATGTCGTTGAGTTAAAAAATGCCAGTGCATACATTTCCTGTAAGGGATTTTTGTTAATTTTGTACTTACAACATTTAAATAGTTTATGTTTCCTGAAGTATAGTAGATTTCAAACTAGTCTAGTTCTAAGTCCATAGATGTTGGATATGCTTCCAAGTCTTAAGATACCGGGTTGACATTTAAAACTGAAGCTCTGATTTACGATAGTAGATTGGGCCAAAATTTGGCGGCGTTGCCGAGGAAGCATATTTAGAAATAGACTTAGGAAGTTTATCTCCTTAAAAAAAGCACAAAAACACAGAGTAGAATTTAGTTTTTTTTATGTCAAGATAGAGAGACGAAAAAGGAAGATATCTAAAAAAACCCCAAAAAATAGAAATAACAAGGTCTTCTTCATCTAAGAAGAAGGGATTAATTGCAACAACTTTTGATACTTTCAAAATGGCTGAGGAAGAAACCTCTAAGAAAGGAGGACTAACTTCAAAACAACATAGAGAGTATGAAAGAAGAATGGAAATGGAAAACAAATGAAGAGAAATGGATGAGGAAAAAGTATCTAGGGGACCAACTCCAGAACAACGAAGAGAGTATGAAAGAAGGTTAGAAGCTGAAAACAAAAGACAAGAAGACAAAAGAAATGAGAGGGAAGAAGATAGGAGAAATGAAAGAGTAGAAGACAAAGAAAATGAAGAAGAACATGAAACTACCTTTCAATTTCCAATCTTAGATACTAGTATCATCCTAGGAGAAGATGTAAAAATGAAAAACATTCCACCATCTATTTTACCTAACTTTTATGGTATGACTTATGAAGATCTTGACTCATTTTTATTTGAATTTGCTATTTTATGTTGTACCTATGGATATACTAATGATACACATAAGCTTCACCTATTTCTTGCTACTCTTAAAACCGCTGCACTAAAATGGTTCATGGAATTAGGAGAACACACTATCACTGGTTGGGATGACATGAGAAATATTTTTCTTAAAAAATATCATACATATTGTAGATCTAAAGATTCTAAAGATGATATTTTTAAGATGTCTCAACAAGAAGATGAAAGTTTGGAAGAATATATTGAAATATTTCTGTATAATCTACAAAAATCTAAATATACTACAGAGTTATGTCAAAAGTATTCAAGAGGAAGAGCTAGAAAAGGGAAAAGAGATATCACTTCAAAGACAACTAAATCATCAACAGGAAGTATATCAAGAGATGAGTTTGGAAGCTTGTTATAAGATTGTAAAGATGATATTTTGAGTACTTTAGGGACACAAGTAGAAGTCTTAAAAACTAAGAAAAGACAAGAACAACAAGATCAACAAGATCAAGCTCTGTCAATTTTCTGTCCTAAATGTAGGAAGAAACATCCATTTAAAGAATGTCCTTTAAATAATGTTCAAATTTGCGGGTTATGTGCAAAAAATCATAAGACGGATGAACGTTCCAAGTTGAAAGAATTACAAGCATCTCAAGTAGAAGGAATACAAAGCATGGAGTCTCTTTATCTTCTGTCACAGAAAAGACCATGGCAAACACGTTTTACAAGTATGTCTCAAGACCCTATGCAACAATTTTTTCCAAGTTATCAATATCATGTTCAAAATGCATGGAATGCACCTATTCCTTGGAAGACTTGGTCCCCTCAACCTAACCAAAACCATCCTATTCAAAATTGGCAAGGATATGCTCATAGAAACCAAATTACATTTCAACAAACCTACCCACCTCCTTACAAACAATCTTTTACTTACCCACAATACCAACAGATTCAACCTTCATTTCCTCCATAGCCAAATCCCGTTTCTCAACTAACCCAACCCCAACAAATTCAACTCCCATCTAACCAACCTCCACCTCGACCAACTCAGTTACCATCCCAGCCAGTACCAAATACTAATAATAGAGTGGAAAAACCCATGTATAATATTGATCAAGGAACAACAGGTTCATACTCAATCCTTCCCATTTCAAATATCCAATTGAGGTCTAGAAAAATTTTGGAAAAAGAATCCCCTCTTATCATAGAAGAAAAAATAGACACAAGAGAAAATTCCAAAAGACTCTAACACAAAAAATTTAAAGCTAGACAAACGAACTCGGAAGGATAAAATGATAATGCCTCAAACACCTCCTTTTCGAGAAAGGTTAGTTAAGGAAAAAATTTCAATTTCTCTTCCCAAATTTGATGTCTTAGATGAATTAATAAATTTCTATATAAAAATTCCCTTATTACAAGCTATCAAGGATATCCTAATATATACAAAAGCAATTAAGGAATTATGTTTAAACAAGACTAACAGACAAAAGAAAGATCCACCAACAATTCATGTACTTGGAAATTTAGCAAGCTTAATGTCAAATACCATTTTTGTTGAGAAATATGTTGATCCAGGAATTCCAATGGTAACAACAACAATCAACAACTTTTCAATTCCAAAAACATTAATAGACTTAGGTGAATCTATTAATGTCATGACATTGGAAACAATGAAATATCTGGATTTGAAGAATCTTAGACCAACCTTTACAATCCTTGAGCTAGCTGATAGATCTAAGATAGAACTGGAAGGGATACTTGAAGATATCATAGTTTCTCTGGATTCCTGGGAGTATCCAGTAGATTTCTTGGTTCTTCAACTAAAATCTAACTTGGGGGGACATCCAATGATTCTTGGAAGACCCTAGTTTGCTACAGCTGATGCTTTTGTTAGTTGTAGAGCAGGAAACATGATCATTTCACATGGAATAGAAAATAAAAAGATTACATGGTATCCTTCTGCTCAAATACCTTCTATGACATATCAGTTATCTTGTATTAATGAAACAAAAGAGCAACAACAAGAAGTAATTCATACTATCTTAAGTATTAATCAGGCTTTCAATTTTCGAGAAGAGAATAATGAATATTTTCTAGATTGCTTTATTTCAGAACCTGATATCTCTGAACAATTAAGGAACATGCAA
This sequence comes from Pseudotsuga menziesii, assembly GCA_001517045.1. NCBI lineage: Eukaryota > Viridiplantae > Streptophyta > Pinopsida > Pinales > Pinaceae > Pseudotsuga > Pseudotsuga menziesii. The sequence goes on along the minus strand of LPNX011152995.1, from coordinate 1,114,265 downwards.
TATATTGTTCCACATCAGGTCTTAGGCCAAGAATTTCAAGAAAAATGCACAATTAATTCTCTGGAAACATCATTTGATGATATTTTTTTTGGTCATCCCATTACAAATTCTCAAAGAAAAACCATTGAGATCAGTCCTAAAAAATACTTAAATATTGGTGCACATCTTACATTGTCACAAGAAGAACAGTTGACTGCATTACTAAATAAGTATTACATACCATTTTCTTGGGAGTGCACTGACATGCCAGAATTCATCAGGAAACATGTACTCACCATATTTACATAGATAACAACATAAGACCTGTTATAGCTCAAAACGACACATCTTTTCCTATTATAGCTCAAAAGAATCAAAAACAAGTTCAAAGACTTGAAAGAGACTTACAAGATAGACAAAGAGCACCTAGCAGAGATAAAACAACCTCTCAGGAGTCATGCACATGCAGAGGACCCTTGAAGACCCTACAAACAACCCTCAAATCACCTAAGAACCCTAAAAAATGATGAAAGAACACAAATTCAGGTGCATACGTGGGTTGCCTTAATGCATGTCATGTATGACACATGGGTTTCAGGCAATGCAAGTCATGTATACAACACAGACATGCAACTGTTTAGTCTGAAAGCCGCGTATGGATGACAAAAATCATAAAAAGGGTAAAAAAAAGACCTAGGAAGGCAGGAAAGGTGTTCCAACAGACTCAAAAGGTGTTCCTAACTTGTAAGAAGGAGCTGAAACCTTACAAAAGGTTGGAAGAAAAATAGAGAAACCCCAAGCAGACAAGGCTCTCCCCAGCAGAGTTGCCAGTTCTGTTGTAAAGGAAAGTTTCCTATGGCTAGGGTTTAAGAGGCCATCAATGTACTAGGGTTGAAAGGTGGATGCAAATGGTTTTGTAAGTAAATACAATCAAGATCAGAGATTAGAATGGTTCATACCTTAACAAATGAAGTTTTATCCAAGTAGCCCTTCAATCCTCTTCTTGCTCCTCTTGCTCCAAGAGACCTGCAAAACGAATTATACCTTCCTCAAACCAATATGACCACATATAAAACAATGGTAATCAAAGAAACATGAAATAATGATCTGACTAACATCATCATATGATCATAAACAAAGATTCAATCACACATTGAACAATGATTTTGGAAGAAGAAGGACATCACATATTTATTAATCTTGGAAACAAGTACAAATATACCTTCTCTTCAAGTTGGGCACTTCATGAAAACTTGATCTTGTAATGCTGCTTCTCTTCTCCAAGGAACTCAACCTCCAAGCTCTGTAGCACAAGGAGAAAGATTCTAGGGAAAAGGTGTGGGAAAAGAGAGTCCCAATTCCTTCAGCATGACAATGAAAAAGTTCAAGTTCCCTCTCATGGACCTCCCTACCTCTATTTATATGTTTCTGGAGAGATAGGGTCGAAGACAAAGTAGTTACAAATGAAGGAGTCAATTGCATAACTAACCAAACTACCCAATTTTCAAAAAACGTATTTTTTTGACATTTTTAGGAGGAATACGCGGGTTGTAGAGACATCAGTCGTGTATGCATTAGGTATATGTGTTTTCAATGAAAAAATTCATGTATTTAGGGCATACGCGAGTATTATATATAGCAAGTTCCATACCATACGTGGGTTTCCTTAAGGAAACTCATGTATACATCAAAAAATCTCATTGTTAGGGTACTTATAGGAATTTTCAGACTTTGGTGTCTTCTAGAAAGTTTTATCTAACTTAGATACCTTTCCAATGGTGTAGAGATGAGGTCAAACAGAGTTATAGAACTGAAGATATGGGTCCTCCAAGTTAGGTGTATTTTCAGTGACTTTCATGAAGTGTCGTCATGGAAGTGTCGACATGCAACGAAATCATGGGAAAGTGGTCACAGGTAGAGATGTGTCATTTTGCGCTATAACAAGACCTCTAAGGAAATATCAAGGAAGGATGAACCCTATACTGAAAGAAATAGTTAAATAATAACTGTAAAAGTTGTTACAAGTAGACTTTATCTACCTTATTTCTGACAGTCAATGGATTTCTCCATTAGTTGTTGTTCCTAAGAAGAATGGAAAGTGGAGAATTTGTGTGGATTACAGGGAATTAAACAAAGCAACACTTAAAGATTATTTTCCATTACCATTCATTGATCAAGTATTGGATGCACTAGCTGGAAAAACATATTTTTCATTGTTAGATGGATTCATTGGATACAATCAAATCAGAATTGCATTAGAAGACCAGGACAAAACTACTTTCACATGCCCCTAGGGTACATATGCCTATAAAGTTTTACCTTTTGGTCTATGTAATGCTACAGCCATTTTTCAGAGAACAGTGCTGGCTATTTTTGCTGATTTAATTCATGAATGTGTCGATTTATATATGGATGATTTTTCTGTGTATGGAAACAATTTTGAAGATGTATTGGACAATTTAGAGAAAATCCTAAAGAGATGCATAGAATAAAATCTTTCTTGTAGTAATGAAAAATGTTTCATGGTGTTAAATGAAGGGATAGTGTTAGGTCATCACATTTCATCATCTGGAATAATTGTGGATCCTACAATAATACAACTCATTGTGAATTTATCAAAACCTAAAAATCAAAAAGATGTGAGAAGTTTTCTTAGGTATGCAAGCTATTACAGAAGGTTTATTGAACATTTTAGTAAAATAGATTTTCCACTATTCAAATTACTTTCCAAATATATACATTTTCATTATGATACTAATTGTCAAGTTGCCTTTCAAACACTTAAAGACAAGTTATTATCAGCACCTATCTTACGGGGATGGATTGGACATTGCCATTTCACATATCCACAGTTGCATCAGATGTTGTAATTGGGGCAGCTTTAGGAAAAAAAGAAAAACTTATGACTTATGCTATTTACTTTATCAGAAAAAATATAACCCCTACAGAAATGAATTATACAATTACTGAAAAGGAGATGTTGGAAGTAGTACATGTTGTGAACAAATTTTGTCATTACATTACTGGTTATGAAATCTTTGTCCATACCGATCACCTTGCATTAAGGTATTTAATGAACAATCCCATCACTAATGGTAGGATAACAAGTTGGCTCTTATTGATGCAAGAATCTAACATTACTATCCTAGACAGACCTAGAAGGGAAAATCAAGTGGCAGAATTTTTATCCCAATTAAGCAATTCTGGTGAGGTTGTTCCTGTTTCAGATGATTTTCTTGATGAACACTTATTTGTTATTTCTGTTATAACTCCATGGTATGTTGATATAGATAAATACTTATCATTAGGGAAACTACCAATCTCTATGACATCAAAAGAGAAGAAAAAAATCATTAAGCAAAGTGCTAGACACATATGGGTGAATGGAGATCTTTTCTATACAGGATATGATCTTATCATTAGAAGATGTGTTAAGTAAGATGAGGTTTTAGAAATTTTGAAATCTTTTCATGATGAACCATGTGGTGGCCATTTTGCAGATAAACGGACAACATACAAAATACTCAACCTAGGGTATTATTGTCCATCTATTTTCAAAGACTGCAAGAAATATGTTAGAAGCTGTGATATTTGTCAAGGATGGGAAGACCAGTACCATCAGACGAGATGCCACTTCAGCCACAGGTTCAGATAGATCCATTTGAAAAACGGGCTCTCGATTTCATTGGACCAATAAATCCACCATCAAAAGGAAAAAGGTATATATTGGTATTTATTGACTATGTTACAAAATGGGTGGAGGCTAAAGCACTACCAAGAGAAACTGAACAAACAGTAGTCAATTTTCTCTTTAAAGAAATATTTGTTAGATTTGGAGTTCCTAGAGAAATTGTTACAAATCAAGCAGCACAGTTTACTTCTAAACCGGTGCAAGAGATAGCAGACAAGTATAAAATCAAGCACATGAAATCTACCCCTTACCACCCACAATCCAATGGCCAAGTAGATTCCACCAATAAAAATTTGAAAACAATCATGAACAAGACAGTTCAAATGCATAGAAAAGATTGGTCAGACAAGCTTCATAAAACTCTATGTGCATACAAAATTACTTGGAAGAACAGTACTAGTTTTACTCCCTATCATCTAGTCTATGGTAAGCAAGTGTTATTGCCAATTTAATTTCAAATTCACACTTTTAAATTAGCAGTTGATCTAGGGGTAGAAACTTCTGAAGCACAAAAAGAGAGGATAATGTTGTTAAATCAATTAAATGAGATGAGGCAGGATGCAGTAAAATAGACAATTCGGGTACAACAACAAAGAGCACAATGGAATGATAAGTTCATCAAGAAAAAGCAGTTTAAGGTAGGATACTGGGACTTACTATTTGATTCTAAATTCAAAAATTTTAAAGCAAAGTTCACAACTCATTGGCTTGGTCCATATGAGATTGAAAAAGTATATGACAATGGCTTAGTCAAATTACAAACAATAGATGATGAAGCAAGTTCATTCATAGTTAATGGACATAGGCTGAAAATCTACAATAATCCTATCAACAAAGAAGCTTTCCTACAACAGATTTCTCAACAGGGGGAGATGGAAATCCTGGAAAAACACATTGGTGTTTCTCCTTCACTTCCTCCTAAATAATTTTGAATAAATATATAAAAAAAATATAAAAAAAAACAACAACAAAGTTTACTTGTGAAAACTAGGAAACTGGCACAACCTAAACTTGAATTTTCATTGGAAAACCAAGTTTACTTGGCCATTGCAAATTCTCAAAAAAATATTTTCTTTCCTAGTTTCTTTACATATCAGTTTTTCAGTATCCATGGCTTGGGCACAAGTCAATAAACAAGGCAGAGAGGGAAAATCATATCAAGTGTTATTTTTTGAAACCCTCCAAGCCTCCTGTAGATGGCACAAATTGGTTTTGCATCTTAACATAGATTCATTTCAATAAAAATCATAAGTTTTTAGAATTGCAGAGGGACATGAAAATCAAGTTAGATCATAATTAGAGGGACCTTAACAGTATATTTAGCAGAAGAACATGAGAGGATATTGAAAAGAAATTGCAGTAAGTATACCAATTTGCAGAGGGACCTGATTTTTAAGCCTAATAGTGGGACCTAAGACGAATGCATGACAAGAAATCCTACCTTGCAGTATAAAGACACAACAAGCTACAGGAACCAGGAAATAATTGCATGAGGGGAACATGTGAACATATTTAGAGGATCAAACAAGCTTTAACAATCCAAACCAACTACATCAAACAAGCATGAAGAGCACAGGGGATCAACAAGCAAGTCTGTAAGGATTTTTTATTTTAATGTTTTAAAAAGTTGCATTATTCTTCATTTATTGAGTAAGTGACAAAATGCCTTTCTACCCTCATAACCCTAAATATCTACATATTCACTCTGTCTCAACCTCACCTTTCCATTTCATTCCACTATCCCAGACATCAAAAATGGTAGTTAAAACCAAACATTGCAGGTCTTATGTCTAATTTTCACTCTCTAGGGAATCTTCATATTTTATTTTTTATGAATCACAGAAAATAATTATTATGAAATGCCATAGAATTCCTAAGGTTTTCATTAAAAAAAATCAAACAACATATTATACCTTTCCTTAATAAATTTCTTTGGTTCATAAGCATAATGAAGATAGTGGGCAGTTTTGAATATAATTGCAAATGAAGTGGAGAACGCAACTTGTAAACATCATTACAAAAGAACTATTCCTCATTCCCACGCAGCCTACCAAAAATTTGGCAGTTCAAGGTTCATTTCATGATTACAGAGGCAGCCTTATTTCAGTCGATTTGCTCATTCCCAGAATCGATTTATGATTGCAGTGTTAGCATTTTTTTTATTATCTCAGTTGATTTCTCACTTCCAATTTAAAACTCTAACAACTGCAGAGAAGGTATATGAAAACCAGAAGGTTGCATTCCATTCTCATGCTTGCAAAAATAGTTTATGAAAATGCAGAAGGTTGTGCTCTACTCTCATGACTGCAAGGAAGCTTGTTGGACACGCAGGAGCTATTTTTTTTAGGTTCACTTCATGATTACAGATATAGTCTGTTAGTGTTATCCTTGTCTTGGTTGATTTATTCATTTCCAGCTCAACTCCCATAACTATCGAGAGGAGTGTGAAAAACATAGAAGTCATTATGCCCTACTTCCATGACTGTAGAGAGAAATTACTTTCAAAATTACAGAGGTAAAATTGTTGACGACAGAGTATGCAGGCGTAGCTGAGGGGACAATATAAATATTAGAAGATACTATGGATGTACATGGGATTCATTGTGAAGAATAAATCTCTTGACGAGAGGTAATCCCAATTTGAAACAGGAAATTTATGTTTTTATCAATTAAAATTGAAAGTAGAACAAAGCTCTTAAGTAATATCGTAAATCTCTCAATGGAGTTCTCTTTTGAAATCTTTGTTCGAAGTAAAAGAAAAAAATAGGTTCTAGGATAGAACTAGGTAAATTTGAATCATATACTATTCATGAAAAATGTTTAGAAATCTTTGAAAAAAAACAGTGGATTCCCTTCTTTGAGAAATTTGATGGATACAATGAAAAGGTTAGTTGGGAATTTGCCCATTCATTTGGTGGAGAGAGGGCTACAATCAGGAATTTTACTTTTAGGTTGTCTGAAGATATCTTGGCACAAATAATTGGACTACCTTGTGGAAATTGAACCCACGAGATAGAACAATTACACTCACAAAATTGCTAATCAAACATGCAAAATTAACACCAAAGGAGACTGAAATTGGAGGATAACACTAATCTGGATTGAGTAAGTGTACAATAGAAAACATTGTCAAGTAATAGGCTGTTGTAATATATAATTACATGATAGGTTTGAATGCATAAGGATTCCATTCGAAATAGTCAAAAAGAAGGCTTACCAAATCTAGTCAAATCCCCCATATGTGCATAAAGCAGTTTCCAAATCTATGAAGATGCTCACAAATTTGCTAATTCAAGTGGGAAAGTTAAAGAGGGATGGAAAGGCAACTCATACATGCTTTTATTTGTAGATAAGGAGGGAGGATTATGTGGAAAAATAACAAGGTAGTTACACCTAGACTAGCTTCTCCTTTTGCCTTAAATCAGCTATAAAACAAGGAAGCTTTTCAAAAAAAGTAGATATGCGCTTTCAAGAATCTGGAATAAAGAAAACATGCTGAAATTGGTTTCCAAGATGTTTCCCAAGCGCTCGATGAATTAGTCTTAGCAAGTGTTGACTTCTAGGACATGTAGAAGGCAACTAGCATAGAATGGAATCTAGGAATCTAGGTAATAAGACACAAATAATTAAATTAATGTCTAATGTAGGTAACTATGGTTTGATTATTCAAACACTTCCCCTTTAGCCTGACTTTATGAGTAAATATCAGAAAACTATAGGGCCTAGCAATAAGGCTTAGTCACCCTTTACATACTGCTTGTCCATACAACCAAGGAAAGAGGAAAAATCCCAGTGGGAAAATCCTCCCTTAAACATAGACAGGAAAAACAAAATTTGGAAATTTTGTCATCAATCATGCTTCATAGAATGATCAACAATCCCCAACAGTGATTTGAGATTGTTGAATGTCTTCTCAAAAAAAACTTTGGTGAAGATGTCTGCTACTTGTTCTGAAGATGCACAGAAGAGTAGAAGAATGGTACCATCATGCACAAGCTATCTAATGTAGTGCATACAGATCTCAATGTGCTTGGTTCACTGTCTTTGAACTGGATCATTTCATATTCGAATGGTGCTCTGATTATCATAGTAGATAATAGTTGAAAACTCTGATTCGAAGCCACATTCTCCAAGTATCCCCTGTAACCACAAACATTGAGTTGTTGCTTTTACAACTCCTCTATACTATGCTTCTGTAGATGAGAGTGTTATGGCACTCTGCTTCTTACTTGACCAATCGATTGGTCCTTCTGCAAGCCGTGAACACATATCCTGATGTATATTTTTGATCTATTTTGTCACTTGCCCAATCACTGTCAGTAAACCCAATCAAATCAAGATCATATTTTGCTTTGTAGAAGATCCCATGAGTTCTTGTTCCTTAAACAAAGTTTATGATCCTTTTAGATTCCCACCAGTGGATCTCATGAGGTTGATCCATGTATCTTGAAGCCACACTAACTACATAAGATAAATCGGGTCAAGTGTATGTAAGATAAAGCAAACACCCAATCAACTACCTATACAGTGTATTATTTACCAGAGGAGAAGAACCTGCTTCTTCAAGCTTAACTCCTGAAAGCAAGGGAGTCTTGCTTGGCTTGCAATATTTCATGTTGAAATTGATGAGAAAATCTAAATCATACTTGTACTTCTATACTTTGATTCCATGTTGGGATTGATCAATTTCGAGACCCAAGAATTGATACCAAAAATTAACAGAAATAACTGAAACAGGGAAAACACCTCTACAAATAGCTAAATGACTAAAAAATTAACGGAATTAGATACAGACGGTCTTTCAAGAAATATTTCGTTTACATGATGAGTAGGAATCTTTGAAAGAGATACTGAATATCGGGAAATGCGTGCAACAAAGGTTTCAGCATCATTTGATGTGGATACAAGTAAGGTATGTCACCTTGGTCTAGAGATAGGTCTAGAAATTTGAGGCCTTTCTGGTATTATTCTAATTTGACCATCTTTTGCAATAATCCGTTTGTCTCGGGATTGTTTTGGCTTATCAGTGATAGCTTGGTATTGGAAATACCAGTAATTTAGTAACCCAATATCATCATAAGATACACCTTCTACTTCAGCATTACTGACTCTAGTGGTGACACAATCACGCAGAATAGGTCGTTTCAACTAAGGATGTACAGTGTGTGTAAGAAGAAATGAGGTTTGTACAATGAAAGAAAGAAATTCAGAATCATCATTCATATTAAGACCTTGGACCCCTATCATCAACTTCCAGCAATCTTTTAGGAATTTATCAGTTAAACTGATTGCGTAATCGGGAAATATCGTTCCATACTGGCAACCTTTGGAAAGATTTCCACTAATAGTGCCAATGCGAGCATGTTCATAATTATTATGTCTAGCATCAAAGAGTTCAGCTCTATAGGGTGTGTCTATTCCTTGTCAAAACAAGGGTGCAAGACCGACTCGACTTCCTCCGAAATGGATATAAGAAAATTTGTTCTCAGATGCATACTGAGCAAATTTCTGCAAATCCTTTTCAGTGAAAATGAGTAATGACACAATTTGGGTTGAAGGTCCAGCAATTTAAACAGTGACTTCAACTTCTTTAAGAAGCAGCTTCTTTCTGAGAAATGGGATTCCCCCTTCAGGTTTATATATATCAGAGGCATGTAAAGCGGGAGGATTCCAAGTGGACAGATATACAAGGGCTTGATCTTGGTCTGATTCCATAGATCGGCTACTAACTTCTACAGTTCTTTTATCAACAAAGGAAAAAGAACAAGGAAAGAATTTATCCATCTTAACAAGAAGCTCTGTAGTCTCAGGAAACGAAGTGTAGGCTATGATACCAAAAATTAACGGAAATAACTGAAATAGGGAAAACACCTCTACAAATAGCTAAATGACTCGGATTTTAATTAAATGATATAGCAATGATGTCTCTAAGCTCTTTGTTAATGAATCGGCTTAAGACGGAGATCAATATAATACAAATAGAGAGAACTATTGCGATTACAGAAGATAGATACATATGAAATATGAGAGTTTTATCAGAACATCCAGAAAGTTATTTACTCAAAATACTGACCAGATTCACGCTGGTTGAAGCTGATATTCCACAAGCACATTAGCACTCTAAGTCTTCCAACAAGCACACCCACACTCGAAAATCTGCGGCGTCTTACTCCCCACTGCGCCTCCTCATCGGGCTTCTTGGCTTCCTCAAGTCAGACAAAACGTGCATCTACCTCTTGCAGAATGGTCAGTGTCGAACCGGCGGCCCTAAGGGCTTCAATATTATGAGAAAAACTTTACAGATAGAAAATTACAACACTCAGAACTCTAGATCACTCTGCTCTCTCTATACTTGCTCGCTCGATCGCTCAATCAATTGTGTGTTGCTCTCAGCAAATGAGGTCTATTTATACAGATTTTAGACCAACTCAACCGAGATGACCAACATTAACCTATTCTATCTTAACCTCCATGATATGACTAAAAGATAAGGAATCTAAATAATCGAGGGTCCTGTTGGATATCTCGGTGGTCGACGGTGTCTACTCCAATAATTTAGAGTACAATTATTACATAGTGCAAATTTGCAACAGGGATTACCATGATCCCTTTGGACTTCGATCAGAAAGATTGTCTGACCCCATGTACACCTCATCGCTGTCATATGGGAATTTTTGGAGATAGTACTCCCAGATGTCTTCATCCGTAAGAGGTTCTTGAGCATCTTGAGTCATATCTACATAAAGAGTGGGTGCCTCCTTTGTCCTTTCATCTATCTGTTTGGATTTTTCTTTGGAACCGGACGCATCTTCTCCATTTAATAATGTGACAACCTCTTTTCCCTTTCATGCTCGTTCTAGCTGTTCCGGTTCCACCATTGTCAAGAATGCCAACGGATCAATCTCAATATCGAGAAAGGAATCTTTTATTGGTTTTTGTAACCGAGGAAAACTTTCCACTTGTAACTCAACCCCATCTAGATGCTCCATAGAGAATCTCTGAGATTCCATGACTTCGGCTTCAATAGCATGAGTTATCCATCTAACACATTGTTTTGACATATAGCCCTTAGTCTGCCATCCTAGTTCAAACATGACTGAAGAACATACTCTTGATGATAAGAGAATAGTTACAATACAAAAAATATCTTCAGTCCACTCTCCTGAGGATACAATGATGGTTACCAAGGCATGATTATTTATGATTAATTTTAATGCCATGGAATCTCTCATACTTTCTTCAATTTTAGAAATAAAATGCCTTTTATCATGTAACTTGGATCTAGGGTATTCCAAGCACCATTGCCAAATCTTGGGAGTTTCTTCTTGATTATTGGCTATCCTTAAAAGGCTAGCTTGTTCAGCTGTATATAGCTGCATGAGAGGGTCAGGTGAAATGCCCTCTTGAATTTCTGAGCTCTAAAAATCCCATGGAACTCCATAGCATTTTATATACATTAAAGTTCTTTCTACACATTGAGATATTCTTTCAGTAACCACCTTTTGACATCTGCCATTTTTAAATTCCCAATCAGCAAAATCTTCAAAGATTTCATATTGAGGAAAAGTATGGCCTGCTACATAATTTTCATTAGGATTCTGCAAATACACGGCTGATAATTCTCTGAGAAAATCAATAATTCTAAGGGATATTAGGAATAATCCCACCTCTCTTCTTGTAGCAACCATGTCTAGTTCAAGCATATTTGCACCTACAAAAATAGAAAGTGCAAAGTATACACATCCAATTAGATTAAAATAATTCATCTTTTTAAGCGTATGTATCATCTTTGGAGTGTATCTGGTCATCCATACATCAACTAAGATTACAAAATATAACTTAAGCTTTTTGTTTGGTAAAGGATAAACCTTAACCAAATCTTCTGGAAAACCTAGCTATGGACCAATGTTCCTTGATCTCCATGCTTGACACTGGATTATGATAGAGTTCCTCTGGATTCTCAATCCAACTATCTTCTTTATTTCTCTAACCACCTATGGAGAAAATTCGTCTAACAACTTTAGATTTTTAGCTAATGTCTTCAGACTGTGAGGCCGGTTAGATTTCTTAAAAATCCTATATTTTGGATCTAGTAGCTTTATGGTTATATATGCTTTGTTCATTTCTCGAGTGAGAGCATCTGCTAGAAAGTTGGAATTTCCAGGAACCCATTCTACTTCAAATTCATACTCAGAAAACCATATCTATCATGACAGCAGTCTCCCTCTAGCCATTTGCCTAGAGATCTTTGCAGTCAAGAAATACAGAAAATTCTTTTAATCTGTTCTAATTAGAAACTTCTTGGGAGCTAAATAAAGCTCAAATATTTGAATTCCATTAAAAATAGAAATATTTTCTTTTTTGGCTGTAAAATAGTTCTTCTGATGATCAGAGAACTCACCTAAGGCATAGCCGCACAATTCTTCTTGACCGTCACTAGTTTTCTCCAATAGGACAACTGCCCAATACTCATCTGAAGCATCGGTTTGTAGGATTAACATTCCATTGCTTGGTGGCTTCATCTTGGGTAGCCTTTTACATTCTATCTTTATATTTTGGACAGCTCTTGTAGCTGCCTCTGACCATCCCCCTTGGAGGTGCTTCCTAATAGGAGCAGTTTTCTCTTACAATCAAGGGATATATTTATGAATATAATTTAGAACTCCAAGAAATATTTGAATATATTTCATGTCTGAGAGTTCATCAGGAAAGTCAACCAATTTGGCTAACACATGTGGCTGCATCTGGATCTTCCCTTGATAAATATAGACTCCAAGAAATTCAACCCCTTCTTGGAACAACTTCATCTTCTTTTCTGACAGGACAATTCCATGCTTTCTGATTTCTTCTATGAACACCTTCAGATGTTCACAATGCTCCTGCAAATCTTTACTATATACATGTATATAATCAATATAAGAAACAATGAATTCATATTTACCAAAAATTGAATCCATTCTTCTCTGGAAGAATGATGGCTCATTCTTGATTCCAAATGGAACAACATTCCATTGGTAGAATCTGGCTAGACAAGTGAAGGATGTCTTGTGTCTGTCCTTCTCTTCAATCTATATCTGGTAGTAGCCTGATTTCATGTCAAATTTGCTATATACACGGCTACTCTAGATCTTCTGTAGTATAGTATCAATCCTTGGCAGAGGATATTTGAAATCATAAGTGATGGCATTGAGTGGTCCATAGTTGATTACCATTCTTTCTTTTCCTCTAACTATCTCTACATGATTTCTGATGATCATGGATGAACAACAGTAATGAGATTGACTTGGATCAATTAACTGCATTTCTAATAATTCATTGATCTGCCTTTTCATTTCTTGTTCATCTTGTGGAGTGCAAGGAATCATCTTGCCAGCTACTCCATTATCATGCATGGTGATAATTTCTTGTTTTGGGCTCGAAACATCCCAAAACTTCTGAGGATTCTCTGAGAAACTTTATAACATATCCTGATAGATCTTCTTTTGCTCCTCGGACCATTCTGCTTCAACAACTGCCTTTTGTCTGGTTTGCTTTCTTTCTACTCTATTTTCATAAATCTTAAGAACTTCAGACCAATCATTTGAATCATTAGCTGGTCTCTTTATTTCATCTTTCTTCTGACTCTGCTCCTTTCTGGCTTCTAAGTTGGCTAGGAACAGACGTGTCACAGCAACATCTTTTTTATTTATATTGCAGATTACTTTGTCTTCTGTGATGGTTACTAGCAGAATAGAGTTAATGAATGGCATTCCTAAAAATAAACTTGCCGACGGATAAAAATGTTGTACTGTAGACAAATTTATAACACTCCCCCCCACTTTTAAAAGAACATTATCTACATAGTGGCTTAGCTGTACATGACCACCAATAGTCTCTGAAAGGAGAATGTTTTTCACAAGCTTCCATAAACTTTTAAACAATGAAGGATGTACTAAATTGTTAGAACCTCCAGTATCTATGAAAGCATCAACATTTATCCATTCACCTTTTACTTTTACCTGAATAGGTATATACAGAAGATTATTTGTTCTAACAATCCTTTTCATCATGGCTGCTTCTGATTCTGGATCATATTCTGGCACTGGCAGAGGAGTTGAGAAAGTGATATTCTTTTCATATGGACAGAATGCTTTGATACTCTCCTCAACTGCTTTTGATTTTGATTTTTTATTTGTCTTCTTGGCATTTTTCATCCAGGCTAAAGATGTAGTAGTGCTGCTTGAAGCTTCTGACATATTTATGGACATGTCAGATAAATAAGAAGTGTCTGTTTCAGATACAGAGTCTAACTCTGTATATTCTTCAATGTAGTGTAGTGGTTCATCATTTTCATCTTCTGACAGAGATATGTCAGAAAATTCTCCTGAGCATTCAAGACCAGTGCATCTATTCATTTTAGCAACATTCTGCAACATATCGTTATTAAAATCAAATTCAGCCATTTCTTCATTTTCTACATCTTCATCAAATTCTATTTCAGAATTAGTAACTATATACACTTCTAAAACATTATCTTCAATATCTACAATGGACCAGTCGTCTTGGAATTCCTCTATTTCAAAACAAGCTTTAAGTTTAGAGGATGAGCCTTTAGGACATTTAGCAGCAAAATTTCCTTGTTCTTTGCATATGAAACAACAATTTCTTTTCTTGGGAAATCTTCTTCTTTTAACAAACTGATACCTTGGAAAGGGTATTTTTGGATTTTCTACCCTTTTTGTTATGTACTTTCCATACCTCCTAGGTCTCCTACGCTGTTTTCTTTGGCTCTTCTTTTTCTGAAAGTCTGTCCATGGGAGAACATCTCTATAGACTGCATTACTTGGCTGTAGATCTTGGATAGTCTTGTGCCAGCATAGGTATTTAACCTTTTATTTACATCTAAATAACAAATCTACCCAATAGATCTAATCCAGATTCTTTTTCTAATCATCTAGGTCTTTCATTATCATGTCACCGATATTTCCAGGAAGTTTTGACAGAAAATCTATTTTCTGTGTGGTATCATTCACCAGTTTAGCTTTGTATACTTTTCCCATAAATCTTGACCCAAACTGTGGTAGCTTTCTCAAGTCTTTAAGTACCATTCTAGTAAGGTCAGTTACTGTTTCCCTTTGTAAATCTATAGGCTCAGGAACAAAATGTGTTTTCAGCTGGGATTCTAAAGTAGCTAACCCTAGCTGTGCGACAGCTAGTCTTTCTTCTTCTGATGGGGCCATGCACCAATCATATGCAATTCCGACCATTCTTTTCTCAGCCAGATTTATGATGGATATGTTGTCCATCTTGGTTGTTACTTGCATCTGGTATAAATCTCTAATCCATATTCTTATGGATTCTCCAGGGTCTGAGGATCCTTCTAAGTCTAGAATATAACCAGAAGAATTTGTTGGAAACAAATCTTCTTCTATTCTAGGATACTTCTAGGCTTCTCTAAAGATGTGAGCCTTTTGTTTATTCAGAGAGGGAAGAATGAATGAAGGAAACTTCTTTGCAGCTTCTTCTAAAGATATCATATCTTTCTTGGCTTTCTCTGGTCTAGATCTTGGGATCGAAACTGGTTTCCTTGGGCTTAATTGCATTCTTCTACTTGATTCAGGATTTTCTTCTGCCATAGCCTGTTGTTCTCTCTCTTCTTCTTTAGTAAGCTCTTTACTAGGCTCAGCTTCTTCAAACTTCTCAGACTTATTTGTTTCTGATTTAACAGATGCTATTCATTTGTATTCTTCTTCATCACCTTCTTTAGCTTCTCTCCACCAATGTGGGACACTCATCTCAGGTGAATACCTGGGTGTCTAGTGTCTTCTTTTTTCTTTTCTTGCTCTTCTTTCTTCTTTCTTCTTTCTCCTAGCTTCCTTCTTAGCTTTTTCTGTCTTCTTTTTATCATGAATTAGTTTCATGTGTGCTAGGACCATATATGCTTGGCAACCTAGATCATCTATGGCTACTTCGGCATGGGCACACCAGGTAGTAAGATAGTTTCCTAACCGATAGACTTGATCTAGTTCAGCATGTTGGAAGAGGCAAGTTCAACAAGAGGTGCACAGTCTGCTGTGGTTGGAGGTTGTTTGGACATTGAAGAAGTGGTGCAAAATTTTGTTTTAGGAGGCCATTCCCCTCCCCTCACAAAATGATGATTGTTATACTGCCATTCTTCAACTGGCTCGAATACTGGACGTTGATAATGCATTTTTTGAGATGTATGCAAAAAAGGTTTAGACTCTATACTTGTGCTAGCTTCGGGTATATACAAATTAACAAAATTATGCTAGTATGGAACGATATTTCCCGATTACACAATCATTTTAACTGATAAATTCCTAAAAGACTATTGGAATTTGATGATAGGGGTACAAAGTCTTAATATGACAGATGATTCTAAATTTCTTTCTGTCATTGTACTAACCTAATTTCTTCTTACAAACACTCTACATCCTTAGTTGAAACAACCTATTCTACATGATTGTGTCACCACTGGATTCACTAATGCTAAAGTAGAAGGTGTATCTTATGATGAGTTTGGGTTACCAAATGACTGGTATTTCCAATACCAAGCTATCACTAATAAGCCAAAACAATCCCGACACAAACGGATTATTGCAAAAGATGGTCAAATTAGAATAATACCAGAAAGGCCTCAAATTCCTAGACCTATCTCTAGACCAAGGCAACATACCTTACCCGTATCCACATCAAATGATGCTGAAACCTCTGATTCACGCATTTCCCGATCTTCAGTATCTCTTTCAGATATTCCTACTCATCCTGTAAATGAAATATTGCCTGAAATATCGTCTGTATCTAATTCTGTTAATTTGTATATACCCGAAGCTAGCACAAGTCTAGAGTCTAAACCTTTTTTGCATACATCTCAAAAAATGCATCGTCAACGTCCAGTATTGGAGCCAGTTGAAGAATGGCAGTATAACAATCATCATTTTGTGAGGGGAGGGGAATGGCCTCCTAAAACAAAATTTTGCACCACTTCTTCAATGTCCAAACAACCTCCAACCACAGCAGACTGTGCACCTCTTGTTGAACTTGCCTCTTCCAACACTGCTGAACTAAATCAAGTCTACCAGTTAGGAAACTATCTTACTACCTGGTGTGCCCATGCCGAAGTAGCCATAGATGATTTAGGTTGCCAAGCAGATATGGTCCTAGCACACATGAAACTGCTTCATGATGAAAAGCAGAAAAAAAAAAGCTGAGAAGGAAGCTAGGAGAAAGAAGAAAGAAGAAAGAAGAGAAAGAGAAGAAAAACGAAGACACCAGACACCCAGGTATTCACCTGAGATGAGTGTCCCATATTGGTGGAGAGAAGTTGAAGAAGGTGATGAAGAAGAATACAAACGACCAGCATATGTTAAATCAGAAATAGATAAGTCTGAGAATTTTGAAGAAGTTGAGCCTAGTCAAGAGCTTACTAAAGAAGAAGAGAGAGAACAACAGGCTATGGCAGAAGAAAATCCTGAATCAAGTAGAAGAATGCAATTAAGCCCAAGGAAACCAATTTCGATCCCAAGATCTAGACCAGAGAAAGCCAAGAAAGATATGATCTCTTTAGAAGAAGCTACAAATAAGTTTCCTTCATTCATTCTTCCCTCTCTAAATAAACAAAAGGCTCACATCTTTAGAGAAGCCCAAAAGTATCCTAGAATAGAAGAAGATTTGTTTCCAACAAATTCTTCTGGTTATATTCTAGACTTAGAAGGATCCTCAGAACCTGGAGAATCCATAAGAATATAGATTGGAGCTTTATACCAGATGCAAGTAACAACCAAGATGGATAACATATCCATCATAACTCTAGCCGAGAAAAGAATGGCCAGAATTGTATATGATTGGTGGATGGCGCCATCAGAAGAAGAAAGACTAGTCGTCGCACAGCTAGGGTTAGCTACTTTAGAAGCCCTGCTAAAAACACTGTTTGTTCCTGAGCCTATAGATTTACAAAGGGAAACAATAACTGAACTTACCAGAATGGTACTTAAAGACTTGAGAAGGCTACCACAGCTTGGGTTAGAATTTATGGGAAAAGTATACAAAGCCAAACTGGTGAATGATACCACACAGAAAATAGATTCTCTGTCAAAACTTCCTGGAAATATCAGTGACATGATAATGAAAGACCTAGATGATCATAAAAATACTCTGGATCAGATCTATTGGGTAGATCTGTTATTCAGATGTAAGAAAAGGTTAAATACCTATGCTGGCACAAGACTTTCCAAGATCTGCAGCCAAGCAATGCAGTCTGTAGAGATGTTCTTCCATGGACAAACTTTCAAAAAAAGAACCAAAGAAAACAACGTAGGATACCCAGGAGGTATGCAAAGTACAGAACAAAAAGGGTAGGAAATCCAAAAAGACCCTTTCCAAGGTATCAGTTTGTTAAAAGAAGAAGATTTTCCAAGAAAAGAAACTATTGTTTCGTATGCAAAGAACATGGACATTTTGCTGCTAAATGTCCTAAAGGATCATCCTCTAAACTTAAAGCTTGTTTTGAAATAGAGGAATTCCAAGACGACTGCCCATTGTAGATATTGAAGATAATGTTTCAGAAGTGTATATAGTTACTGATTTTTAAATAGAATTTGATGAAGATGTAGAAAATGAAGAAATGCCTGAATTTGATTTTAATAACGATATGTTGCAGAATGTTGCTAAAATGAATAGATGCACTCGTCTTGAATGCTCAGGATAATGTTCTGACATATCTCTATCAGAAGATGAAAATGATGAACCACTGCACTACAGTGAAGAATATACAGAGTCAGACTTTGAATCTGAAACAGGCACTTCTTATTTATCTTACATGCCCATAAATATGTCAGAAGCTTCAAGCAGCACTGCTACATCTTTAGCCTGGATGAAAAATGCCAAGAAGACAAATCAGAAATCAAAATCAAAAGCAGTTGAGGAGAGTATCAAAGCATTCTGTCCATATGAAAAGAAGATCACTATCTCAACTCCTCTGCTAATGCCAGAATATGATCCAGAATTAGAAGCATCCATGATGAAAAAGATTGTTACAACAAACAATCTTCTGTATATACCTATTCAGGTAAAAGTAAAAGGTGAATGGATAAATGTTGATGCTTTCATAGATACTGGAGGTTCTAACAATTTAGCACATCCTTCATTTTTTAAAAGTTTATGGAAGCCCCTAAAAAACATTCTCCTTTCAGAGACTGTTGGTGGTCATGTACAGCTAACCCACTATGTAGATAATGTTCCTTTAAAACTGGGGCAGAGTGTTATAAATTTGTCTGCAGTACACCATTTCGATCCATCTGCAAGTTTATTTTTAGGAATGACATTCATTAACTCTATTCTGCTAGTAACCCTCACAGAAGACAAAGTAATCTACACTATAAAGAAAAAAGTTGTTGTTGTGCCACGTCTGTTCCTAGCCAACTCAGAAGCCAGAAAGGAGCAGAGTCAGAAGAAAGCTGAAATAAAGAGACCAGCTAATGGTTCAAATGATTGGTTTGAAGTTCTTAAGCTTTATGAAAACAAAGTAGAAAGAAATTCAACCAGACAAAAGGCAGTTGTTGAAGTAGAATGGTCCGAGGAGCAAAAGAAGATCTACCAGGATCTGTTACAAATTTGCTCAAAGAATCCTCAAAAGTTTTGGGATGTTTCGAGCCCAAAACAAGAAATTATCACCATGCATGATAATGGAGTAGTTGGCAAGATGATTCCTTGCACTCCACAAGATGAACAAGAAATGAAAAGGTAGATCAATGAGTTATTAGAAATGCAGTTAATTGAACCAAGTCAATCACATTACTGTTGTTCATCCATCATCATTAGAAATCATGCAGAGATTGTTAGAGGAAAAGAAAGAATGGTAATCAACTATGGACCACTCAATGCCATCACTTATGATTTCAAATATCCTCTGCCAAGGATTGATACTATACTACAGAAGATCCAGAGTAGCCATGTATATAGAAAATTTGACATGAAATCATGCTACTACCAGATACAGATTGAAGAGAAGGACAGACACAAGAGAGCCTTCACCTGTCCAGACAAATTCTACCAATGGAATGTTGTTCCATTTGGAATCAAGAATGCTCCATCATTCTTCCAGAGAAGAATGGATTCAATTTTTGGTAAATATGAATTCATTGTTTCTTATATTGATGATATACTTGTATATAGTAAAGATTTGCAGGAGCATTGTGAACATCTGAAGGTGTTCATAGAAGAAATCAGAAAGCATGGAATTGTCCTGCCAGAAAAGAAGATGAAGTTGTGCCAAGGGGTTGAATTTTTTGGAGTCTATATTTATCAAGGGCATATCTAGATGCAGCCACATGTGTTAACCAAATTGTTTTACTTTCCTGATTAACTCTCAAACATGAAATCTATTCAAATATTTCTAGGAGTTCTAAATTATATTCATAAATATATCCCTCGATTGTCAGAGAAAACTGCTCCTATCAGGAAGAACCTCCAAGGGGGATGGTCAAAGGCAGCTACAAGAGCTGTCCAAAATATAAAGATAGAATGTAAAAGGCTACCCAAGCTGAAGCCACCAAGCAATGGAATGTTAATCCTACAAACAGATGCTTCAAATGAGTATTGGGCAGCTGTCCTATTGAAGAAAACCAATGAAGTTCAAGAAGAATTGTGCGGTTATGCCTCAAGTGAGTTCTCTGATCATCAGAAGAACTATTTCACAACCGAAAAAGAAACTCTTCCTATTTTTAATGTAATTCAAAGATTCGAGCTTTATTTAGCTCCCAAGAAGTTTCTAATTAGAACAGATTCGAAGAATTTTTAGTATTTCTTGACTGCAAAGATCTCTAGGCAAATGGCTAGAGGGAGACTGCTGTCATAACAAATATGGTTTTCTGAGTATGAATTTGAATTAGAATGGGTTCCTAGAAATTCCAAATTTCTAGCAGATGCTCTCACTCAAGAAATGAACAAAGCATATATAACCATAAAGCTGCTAGATCCAAAAAATCAGATTTTTAAGAAATCTGACCAGCCTGACAGTCTGAAGACATTAGCTGAAAATCTAAAGCTGTTAGACGAATTTGCTCCACGGGTGGTTAGAGAAATACAGAAGATAGTTGGATTGAGAATCCAGAGGAACTCTATCATAAGCCAGTATCAAGCATGGAGATCAAGGAACATTGGTCCATAGCTAGGTTTTCCAGAAGATCTGGTTAAGGTTTATCCTTTACCAAAAAAAATCTTAAGTTATATTTTGTAAGCTTAGCTGATGTATGGATGACCAGATACACTCCAAAGATGATACATATGCTTAAAAATCTGAATTATTATAATCTAATTGGATGTGTAGACTTTGCACTTTCTGTTTTTGTAGGTGCAAGGATGCTTGAACTGGACATGGTTGCCACAAGAAGAGAGGTGGGATTATTCTCGATATCCCTTAGAATTCCTGATTTGCTCGGAGAATTATCAGCCGCCTATTTACAGAATCCTTATGAAAATTATGCAGCAGGCCATACTTTTCCTCAATATGAAATCTTTGAAGATTTTGCTGATTGGGAATTTAAAAATGGCAGATGTCAAAAGGTGGTTACTGAAAGAATATCTCAATGTGTAGAAAGAAATTTAATGTATATAAAATGCTATGGAGTTCCATGGGATTTCCAGAGCTCAAAAATTCAAGAGGTCATTTCACCTTACCCTCTCATGCAGCTATATATAGCTGAACAAGCTAGCCTTTTAAGGATAGCCAATAATCAAGAAGAAACTGCCAAGCTTTGGAAATGGTGCTTGGAATACCCTAGATCCAAGTTACATGATAAAAGGTAGTTTATTTCTAAAATTGAATAAAGTATGAGAGATTCCATGGCATTAAAATTAATCATAAATAGTCATGCCTTGGTAACCATCATTGTATCTTCAGGAGAGTGGACTGAATATATTGTTTGTATTGTAACTATTCGCTTATCATCAAGAGTATGTTCTTCAGTCATGTTTGAACTAGGATGGAGAACTAAGGGCTATATATCAGAACAATGTGTTAGATGGATAACTCATGCTATTGAAGCCGAAGTCATGGTATCTCATAGATTCTCTATGGAGCATCTAGATGGGGTTGAGTTGCAAGTGGAAAGTTTGCCTCAGTTACAAAAACCAATAAAAGATTCCTTTCTCGATATTGAGATTGATCCATTGGCATTCCCGAAAATGGTGGAACCAAAACAGCTAGAACAAGCACGAAAGGGTAAAGCGGTTGTCACATTATTAAATGGAGGAGATGCATCCGATTCCAAAGAAAAAGCTAAACAGATAGACGAAAGGACAAAGGAGGCACCCACTCTTTATGTAGATATGACTCAAGATGCTCAAGGTAATCTTATGGATGAGGAGAACTGGGGGTACTATCTCAAAAACTTCCCATCTGACAGCGATGAGGTGTACATGGGGTCAGACAATCTTTCTGATCGAAGTCCAAAGGGATCATGGTAATCCATGTTGTAAATTTGTACTATGTAATAATTGTACTCTAAATTATTCGAGTAGACACCGTCAGCCACTGAGATATCTGACAGGACCCTCGATTATTTAGATTCCTTATATTTTAGTCATATCATGGAGGTTAAGATAGACTAGGTTAATTTTGGTCATCCTGGTTGAGTTGGTCTAAAATTTGTATAAATAGACCTCATTTGCTGAGAGCAACACACAATTGATCGAGCGATCGAACGAGCAAGTATAGAGAGAGCAGAGTCATCTAGAGTTCTGAGTGTTGTAATTTTCTATCTGTAAAGTTTTTCTCATAATATTGAAGCCCTCGGGGCCACCGGTTCGACACTAACCGTTCTGCAAGAGGTAGATGCACATTCTGTCCGACTTGAGGATGCCAAGAAGCCCGATGAGAATGCACAGTGGGGAGTAAGACGCCGCAGAGTTTCAAGTGTGGGTGTGCTTGTTGGAATACTTAGAGTGCTAATGTGCTTGTGGAATATCAACTTCAACCAGCGTGAATCTGGTCAGTATTTTGAGTAAATGACTTTCTGGATGTTCTAATAAAACTCTCATATTTCATATGTATGTATCTGCTGTAATTGCAATAGTTCTCTCTGTCTATATTATCTTGATCGTTGTCTTAAGCTGATTCATTAACAAGGAGTTTAGAGCCATCATTTCTATATCATTTAATTAAAAGCCGAGTCATTTAGCTATTTGTAGAGATGTTTTCCCTGTTTCAGTTATTTTCGTTAATTTTTTTGTCATTTAGCTATTTATAGAGGTTTTTTCCCTGTTTCCTGATTACGCAATCAGTTTAAATGATAAATTCCTAAAAGATTGCTGGAGGTTGATGATAGGGGTCCAGGGTCTTAATATGACTGATGATTCTGAATTTCTTCCTGTCATTGTGCAAACCTCATTTCTTCTCACAAACATTGTACATCCTAAGTTGAAACAACCTATTCTGCATGATTGTGTCACCACTGGAGTCACTAATTCTGAAGTAGAAGGTGTATCTTATGATGAAATTGGGTTACCAAATGACTGGTATTTCCAATAACAAGCTATCATTGATAAGCCAAAACAATCCCGAGACAAACGGATTATTGCAAAAGATGGTCAAATTAGAATAATACCAGAAAGGCCTCAAATTACTAGACCTATCTCTACACCAATGTGACATACCTTACCCGTATCCACATCAAATGATGTTGAAACCTCTGCTGCATGCATTTCCCGGTATTCAGTATCTCTTTCAGAGATTCCTACTCATCCTGTAAATGAAATATTGCCTGAAAGACCGTCTGTATCTAATTCTGTTAATTTGTATATACCCGAAGCTAGCACAAGTCTAGAGTCTAAACATTTTTTACATACATCGGAAAAAATGCATCGTCAATGTCCAGTATTCGAGCCAGTTGAATAATGGAAGTATAACAATTGTCGTTTTTTGAGGGGGGGAAATGGCCTCCTAAAACAAAATTTTGCACCACTTCTTCAATGTCCAAACAACCTCCAACCAGCGCAGACTGTGTACGTCTTGTTGAACTTGCCTCTTCCAACACTGCTGAACTAGATCAATTCTACCAGTTAGGAAACTATCTTACTACTTGGTGTGCCCATGCCGAAGTAGCCATAGATGATCTAGGTTGCCAAGCAGATATGGTCCTAGCACACATGAAACTGCATCATGATGAAAAGCAGACAAAAAAAGCTGAGAAGGAATCTAGGAGAAAGAAGAAAGAAGAAAGAAGAGCAAGAGAAGAAAAACAAAGACACCAAACACCCAAGTATTCACCTAAGATGAGTGTCCCATATTGGTGGAGAGAAGCTGAAGAAGGTGATGAAGAAGAATACAGACGACTAGCATTTGTTAAATCAGAAATAGATAAGTCTAAGAAGTTTGAAGAAGTTGAGCCTAGTTAAGAGCTTACTAAAGAAGAAGAGAGAGAGAACAACAGGCTATGGCAGAAGAAAATCCTGAATCAAGTAGAAGAATGCAATTAAGCACAAGGAAACCAGTTTCGATCCCAAGATCTAGACTAGAGAAAGCCAAGAAAGATATGATGTCTTTAGAAGAAGCTGCAAAGAAGTTTCCTTCATTCATTCTTCCCTCTCTGAATAAACAAAAGGCTCACATCTTTAGAGAAGCCCAGAAGTATCCTAGAATAGAAGAATATTTGTTTCCAACCAATTCTTCTGGTTATATTCTGGACTTAAAAGGATCCTCAGACCCTGGAGAATCCATAAGAATATGGATTGGAGCTTTGTACCAGATGCAAGTAACAACCAAGATGGATAACATATCCATCATAACTCTGGACAAGAAAAGAACGGCCAGAATTGTATATGATTGGTGGATGGCCCCATCAGAAGAAGAAAGACTAGACGTCGCACAGCTAGGGTTAGCTACTTTAGAAGCCCTGTTGAAAACACAGTTTGTTCCTAAGCCTATAGATTTACAAAGGGAAACAATAACAAACCTTACCAGAATTGTACTTAAAGACTTGAGAAAGCTACCACAGTTTGGGTCAGAATTTATGGGAAAAGTATGCAAAGCCAAACTAGTGAATGATACCACATAGAAAATAACTTTTCTGCCAAAACTTCTTGGAAATATCGATGACATGATAATGAAACACATAGATGATCAGAAAAAGACTTTGGATCAAATCTATTGGGTAGATCTATTGTTCAGATGTAAAGAAAAGGTTAAATACCTATGCTGGCACAAGACTGTCCAAGATCTGCAGCCAAGCAATGCAGTCTTTAGAGATGTTCTCCCATGGACAGACTTTCAGTAAAAGAAGAGCCAAAGAAAACAGCGTAGGAGACCCAAGAGGTATGGAAAGTACAAAACAAAAAGGGTAGGAAATCCAAAAAGACCCTTTCCAAGGTATCAGTTTGTTAAAAGAATATTTGCTAAGAAAAGAAACTATTGTTTCATATGCAAAGAACAGGGACATTTTGCTACTAAATGTCCCAAAGGCTCATCCTCTAAACTTAAAGCTTGTTTTGAAATAGAGGAATTCCAAGACTACTAGTCCATTGTAGATATTGAAGATAATGTTGCAGAAGTGTATATAGTTACTGATTCTGAAATAGAATTTGATGAAGATGTTGAAAATGAAGAAATGGCTGAATTTGATTTTAATAACGATATGTTGCAGAATGTTGCTAAAATGAATAGATGCACTGGTGTTGAATGCTCAAGAGAATTTTATGACATATCTCTGTCAGAAGATGAAAATGATGAACCACTGCACTACAGTGAAGAATATACAGAGTCAGACTTTGAATCTGAAATAGGCACTTCTTATTTATCGGACATGTCCATAAATATGTCAGAATCTTCAAGCAGCACTGCTACATCTTTAGCCTGGATGAAAAATGCCAAGAAGACAAATCAGAAATCAAAATCAAAAGCAGTTGAGGAGAGAATCAAAGCATTCAGTCCATATGAAAAGAAGATCACTATCTCAACTCCTCTGGCAGTGCCAAAATATGATCCAGAATCAGAAGTAGCCATGATGAAAAAGATTGTTAGAACAAACAATCTTCTGTATATACCTATTCAGGTAAAAGTAAAAGGTGAATGGATAAATGTTGATGCTTTCATAGATACTGGAGGTTCTAACAATTTAGCACATCCTTCATTGTTTAAAAGTTTATGGAAGCCCCTGAAAAACATTCTCCTTTCAGAGACTGTTGGTGGTCATGTACAGCTAATCCACTATGTAGATAATGTTCCTTTAAAAGTGGGGGGGAGTGTTATAAATTTGTCTGAAGTACAGCATTTCGATCTATCTGCAAGTTTATTTTTAGGAATTCCATTCATTAACTCTGTTCTGCTAGTAACCATCACAGAAGACAAAGTAATCTACACTATAGAGAAAAACGTTGTTGATGTGCCACGTCTGTTCCTAGCCAACTTAGAAGCTAGAAAGCAGCAGAGTCAGAAGAAAGCTAAAATAAAGAGACCAGCTAATGATTCAAATGATTGGTCTGAAGTTCTTAAGATTTATGAAAACAGAGTAGAAAGAAAGGCAACCAGACAAAAGTCAATTGTTGAAGCAGAATGGTCCGAGGAGCAAAATAAGATCTATCAGGATCTATTACAAAGTTTCTCAGAGAATCCTCAGAAGTTTTGGGATGTTTCGATCCCAAAACAAGAAATTATCACCATGCATGATAATGGAGTAGCTGGAAAGATGATTCCTTGCACTCCACAATATGAACAAGAAATGAAAAGGGAGATAAATGAGTTATTAGAAATGCATTTAATTGAACCAAGTCAATCTCATTACTATTGTTCAGCCATGATTGTCATAAATCATGCAGAGATTGTTAGAGGAAAAGCAAGAATGGTAATCAACTATGGACCACTCAATGCCATCACTTATGATTTCAAATATCCTCTGCCAAGGATTGATACTATACTACAGAAGATCCAGAGTAGCCATGTATATAGTAAATTTGACATGAAATCAGGCTACTACCAGATACAGATTGAAGAGAAGGACAGGAAGAAGATAACCTTCACCTCTCCAGCCGGATTCTACCAATGGAATGTTGTTCAATTTGGAGTCAAGAATGCTCCATCATTCTTCCAGAGAAGAATGGATTCAATTTTTGGTAAATATGAATTCATTGTTTCTTATATTGATGATATACTTGTATATAGTAAATATTTGCAGGAGCATTGTGAACATCTGAAGGTGTTCATAGAAGAAATCAGAAAGCATGGAATTGTCTTGTCAGAAAAGAAGATGAAGTTGTTCCAAGAAGGGGTTGAATTTCTTGTAGTCTATATTTATCAAGGGCAGATCTAGATGTAGCCACATGTGTTAACCAAATTGGTTGACTTTCCTAATGAACTCTCAGACATGAAATCTATTCAAAGATTTCTAGGAGTTCTAAATTATATTCATAAATATATCCATCGATTGTTAGAGAAAACTGCTCCTATCAGGAAGCACCTCCAAGGGGGATGGTCAGAGATAGCTACAAGAGCTGTCCAAAATATAAAGATAGAATGTAAAAGGCTACCCAAGCTGAAGCCACCAATCAATGGAACGTTAATCCTATAAACTGATGCTTCAGATGAGTATTGGGCAGCTGTCCTATTGGAGAAAACCAGTGAAGGTCAAGAAGAATTGTGCGGCTATGCCTCAGGTGAGTTCTCTTATCATCAGAAGAACTATTTTACATACGAAAAAGAAACTCTTGCTATTTTTAAATAAATTCAAAGATTCGAGCTTTATTTAGCTCCCAAGAAGTTTCTAATTAGAACAGATTTGAAGAATTTTTAGTATTTCTTGACTATAAAGATCTCTAGGCAAATGGCTAGAGGGAAACTGTTGTCATGGCAGATATGGTTTTCTCAGTATGAATTTGAAGTAGAATGGGTTCCTGGAAATTCCAACTTTCTAGAAGAATTCCAACTTTCTAGAAGATTCTCTCACTCGAGAAATTAATAAATCATATATAACCATAAAGCTGCTAGATCCAAAATATCGGATTTTTAAGAAATCTAACCAGCCTGACAGTCTGAATACATTACCTAAAAATCTAAAGCTGTTAGATGAATTTGCTCCACAAGTGGTTAGAGAAATACAGAATATAGTTGGATTGAGAATCCAGAGCATGGAGATCAAGGAACATTGGTCCACAGCTAGGTTTTCCAGAAGATCTGGTTAAGGTTTATCCTTTACCAAACAAAAAGCTTAAGTTATATTTTGTAAGCTTAGCTGATGTATGGATGACTAGATACACTCCAAAGATGATACATACGCTTAAAAAGCTAAATTATTATAATCTAATTGGATGTGTAGACTTTGCACTTTCTGTTTTTGTAGGTGCAAGGATGCTTGAACTGGACATGGTTGCTACAAGAAGAGAGGTGGGATTATTCTCGATATCCCTTAGAATTCCTAATTTGCTCGAAGAATTATCAGCCGCCTATTTGTAGAATCCTGATGAAAATTATGCAGTAGACCATACTTTTCCTCAATATGAAATCTTTGAAGATTTTGCTGATTGGGAATTTAAAAATGGCAGATGTCAAAAGGTGGTTACTGAAAGAATATCTCAATGTGTAGAAAGAACTTTAATGTATATAAAATGCTATGGAGTTCCATGGGATTTTTAGAGCTCAAAAATTCAAGAGGTCATTTCACCTGACCCTCTCATGCAGCTATATACAGCTAAACAAGCTAGTCTTTTAAGGATAGCCAATAATCAAGAAGAAACTTCCAAGCTTTGGCAATGGTGCTTGGAATACCCTAGATCCAAGTCACATGATAAAAGGCAGTTTATTTCTAAAATTGAAGAAAGTATGAGAGATTCCACGGCATTAAAATTAATCATAAATAGTCATGCCTTGGTAACCATCATTGTATCCTCAAGAGAGTGGACTGAAGATATTTTTTGTATTGTAACTATTATCTTATCATCAAGAGTATGTTTTTCAGTCATGTTTGAACTAGGATGGAAGACTAAGGGCTGTATGTCAGAACAATATGTTAGATGGATAACTCATGCTATTGAAGCCAAAGTCATGGAATCTCAGAGATTCTCTATGGAGCATCTAGATGGGATTGAGTTGCAAGTGGAAAGTTTGCCTCGGTTACACAAACCAATAAAAGATTCCTTTCTCGATATTGAGATTGATCCGTTGGAATTCCCGACAATGGTGGAACCTGTTGAAATATTGTAACTTGGAAGAATATTCTATATGTATTTCTTTATGGTCCCCGATGGTCCTACAGGGAGAACCACTTGTATTACTTTGTACCCCGATGCTCCTAATCGGAAGAACTAATAAGAGTCATGAGGCAGTCCCCTCTAATTGTAAAGGTGGGTCATTAGCACCCCAGTGTGGTTACTTGAGCCTACATGTGTAACTCGAGCCTACATGATCAACTCGAGCCTACATGACAGATGAGTTAACTTAAGTGAACGGATGAATATAAATAGAGGTGTAATGCTCCTAATTTGGAACACACACTCTCACTTGTGTAGCGCATTAGTAGAGAAGAGAAGAGTAGCTGGAGAAGGAGGAGGATCAGGCTTTGATCTCCTTGTTGGTTTTACCTTTTATCTTTTTGGGGCATCTATATTGAGGAAGATTTTGCTGGGTTTTTCCCTTTAGGGTTTTCCCAGGATAAACCTTTGTGTTCCTTTTGTATGGTTTTGCTTTTCTATCTTTCAGTGATCCTGTTTATATGCTTTTGTTATGAATTTGAAATGAAATACTAATGATCTAGCTTAGCATATGAAAATTTAACATGGTTTCAGAGCCACCCTGAAAGAAGACATTGTGCAGCTATAGAAGCTAGGTTTTCTTAATTTTTGGGTCTCTATCCACAATCGATCACCAAAAGAAGGCTATACTGACTCTCCATTGAAGGGCGCATCTTTCTGTCGAAGCATAATTCGATTCTGAGCATTTTCAGTTTTGGGGTGGAAAATTAGGGTTTTATACATAAGAGAATTTTTTTAGTGAGCCTGGCATAGGATTTTTCTCCTCATCAAAATCGAAGTTTGGACACCTGGATCAAGAAATTTGGTTGGGTGAAACTCCAGGAAATTCAAACCCTAGTTTGACCCCAAGCTAGAAAAACCCTAAATACTAAAACTGCTAAGTTTTGGTACTTTCTCTATATTTAAATATTTGTGAAGGATAAGGAGTTGAAAATTGAAAAGGAAGAAGACACAATCCTGATGTAAACTGTGTCCAAAATTCAGCCTCATATTCGCTATATTCTGGGAGATATGATCCCTACAAGTTAGGGTTCCAGCCTCTTCCAGAATTCATCCCTAAACAGGACACCTGGGGAAAATTGCTATATCTAGGGCTACATAATTCCAAATGGAATTCCTAAAGATGTTCTAGAAATGGCACAGGCTTTAATTTCTATGATCCGAATATTAGACTCATAAGATTAATCAGTGACATGTGGAGTGCCATACAACTTCACTGTTCTGAACAGTACTGTAACAGGTCACCTTGGGAAAAGGATCATAAATCCCAATTGGTGAAACCAATTATGATGAAACCTATGGTGTTGGATCAGGGACATGCGAGGATACCGCAGTGAGAAATTTTAGACATAGAGCAGCATTAATGTCTGAGATATCACAGAGACAGTGACATGCATTTCTGCAGAAGAAATTGGAAAACTAGGGCTTCCTGTTCCGGGAGCTTCCCTCCACTGTTTTCAGAAAATGAGTACATTGGACAGCTCCATTTGAAGAGATCTATATTTCTATCCAGTCAGATCTAAAATATTCCAAGTTTTGAAAATTACGTTTTCTCTGACAAGCCCTAGATCAGCCAGCTTCGAAAACAGGATGAACACCTCAAATCGGTAAGATCTAATATTTTGCTATTTGAATTTGAGGCTCTCATTTCAAAGTGATTTATAACATCAGCTTGTTGATGAGCTTGATGAAGTTGATAACTTCCAAGCATGGAAGTATTTGATCTCTTTGAAGAAAATGAATTGGACACCTACATGAGTAGAGAGGTTCCAGTTCTAGAAGGAGATGAGACTCAAAGCCTTACACAAGAAGAACTTGATCAAGGCCAAGAAGATCATCGTTGATTCAATCATGGATCAACTTGTACCACAAGTGTCTTCCCTAAAGACACCGAATATGTTTTATTCCTTGATCAAGCTATTTGAAGATAAGAACTTAAATCAGAAGATGGATTTGAGAAAATAGTTGAAGAATGTGAAGATCCAGAATGCAGAACAACTGCGAAGAAGTGGAGAATGAAGAAGTGGTGATAGCCACCTTGAATGGCCTCCCAGGATCATGGGATTCATTCATGCGAAGAATGTATTCCAGAAGGAAGTAATTACTTTCAACTTGACTCATAAGAAGAGAAGAAGAATATGGGAGCAATTGAAGATCAAGTTCTCACCATTCAAAGAAGATCCCTCAAGCGACGAGGAATGTGAAGAACTCAATTCTTGAAGAACCTCTTATCCATCTTATCATTTGGATAAGAAATGATGATGTCATGAATGAAGAAGATGATGAAGTAGAAGGATCAAGAAGGAGTCTACCCATGAAACAAATAAAATATAAGTATTCAATTGTCATTACATGATATTGTTTTGTTATATTTAGTTGATGTGTTATGCATGATAGACTGTTTGCATTAATGATAGTATACTACTAATATGCATGTGATGGGTAAGTAGATCATGGTGCTATACATCTCTCCATTGCTACTTATCTAGAATGAAACCTCTTTGCTAACATATTGGATTAGTGCAAAATCTCAATGATGTCATGGTAGAAATGGAAGGCATCTAGAAAGTTTATGTGAGATATGGATGAATGTTGTATTGACTAAACAGTTGCATGGTGCACAAGAATTTGTCGTTATGCATATGTTTTATGAAATAGTTATAACCATGCAACTGGTGCATTTGAATTGTAGGAAAGGTCCTGTACAACCTCCTACAAGAAAAGAAGGATGAGACTTGTTTCGAAGAACAAGTGATGACAATTCAAGATTCACTCCAATAAACATGAATCTGAAGCTCCCAGGGTCAGAGACACCATGATGAAAGAAAGAGCTTCAAAGAGCGGTAGATCCACCTCGAAGGATGAAGACCACCATGGGTACGAGAGATTACTCAAGATGAAGAAAAGAATGCTATGAAAGAAGCTATGATCAAAGAATAATTGTTGATCATAGGGAATGATGTATACGATATGATTTCGAGACATAAAGGGAAGTACATAGTATCTATGGATCTACAAGAACAATTGTACAAAGCAAGGTTCGTGATTTGCCTCTGAAAGAATAGACTATGACATAGCATACTCTATTGACCAGACCTACAAGAAGTGTATATAAAGCATAGAACCACCTGTACAGAATGAAGAGGGAAGATGATACTTCACTTAAGGGGGAGTTACTATAGAAGATATCTGAATTTGACATGGTACGACATGATGGATAGCTTCTTGATGGATCGAGACTTTACCAAGAGTAAAGTGGGTTCCAACCTTCAAGGTTGAATGCAGAAGACTAGGATATGTTGATGACCTGACAAGACAAACTCATGGAAGATGTTATGATGAAAGAATACTAGAATGATGTTTGGGATATAGTACTCAAACCAGAAAGCAAGAATGTGGTATCTTACAAATAGATTTGCAAGATAAAATATTTTGCTGATAGAAGAAAGGAAAGACTTGTGGCTAGAGGTTTCTATAAGAAAGAGGGAATTAATTCTAAAGAGACACTTACTCTAGGAAGCAAGGTACACTTCCTTCAGAACCATGATGGTAGTTGCTTCCATGATGAAATACAGACAAGCCTTCCTTAATGGTATGATTGGGGAAGAGTTTTACATTGAATAGTCATAAGGATTTGAAGTTGAAGATAGATGGACTCACATATGCAAGATGAAGAAGGCCCTCTATGGCCTGAAGCAAGCTCCCAGAGCTTGGTATGGAAGAATAGATAGTTTCTTGACGAGCATGGGCTTTGCCAAGAGTAAAGTCAATCCTAACCTTTACTACAAGGTTGTAGAAGTTGAACCTGTCATACTATATGTGGATGACTTATTCTTGATAGGGAATGAGAAACAGATTGTAGAAAGCAAGAAGAAACTAGCAGAAGAATTTGAGATGAAAGACCTTGGGTTAATGCATTGTTTCCTAGGTCTGGAAGTATGGAAAAGTTCAGAAGGAATCTTTCTCAACCAGGGAAAGTATGCAGTAGAGATATTGAAGAGATTCAATATGTTGGAATGCAAAGCCATGGCTACTCCCATGGATTCCAACCTGAAGCTGTTAGCCGATGAATCAACAGAGTTAGTGGATGTGACTCATTACAGACAGATCATTGGGTCATTGATGTACTTAACAAATACCAGACCAAACATTTGTTTTGCTGTGAACACCTTGAGTCAATTTCTTGTTCAACCAAGATGGGTTCACTTAGTAGCTGCAAAACACGTGATGAGATATCTGAAAGGGACTATAGACCTTGGTCTATACTATGATGGTAGCCATGACTACAAATTGTATGGCTATACAGATGCAGATTGGGCTAGAAGTATCTCAGACGGGAAAAGCACATCAGATAGATGCTTTTGTTTAGGGTATGCTATGAGTTCATGGTTTAGCAGGAAACAATACAGTGTTTCTCTTAGCACGGCTGAAGCAGAATACATAGCAGATTGCCCTGCTAAGTTGTGAAGTCATATGGCTTCGGAAGCTGATATCAGGTCTCTTTGAACTGAAGATGGATACTACAATGATTCTATGTGATAACCATATTTGTGACGACAGAGAACCATCTGTTCCCTTGTAACACATAGAAATCCAGTATTTCTACAAATAAGTGAAGATGCAGATGATGATGTTTCAGTATTTACATATTGTAGATGCAGATGATGGTGATTCAGTACTTCTATACTGAATATAGAGATGATGAAGTTTCAGTATTCCCATACTGAAGATATAGGTCATGATGATTTCAGTATTCCCATACTGAAGATATAGATGATGTTTCAGTATTCACATACTATAGATGCAGATGATGGTGGTTCCGTATTTCTATACTGAATATAGAGATGATGATGCTTTCAGTATTTCTATACTGAAGATATAGATGATGATGCTTCTAGTATTCACATACTGGAGATATAGATGGTGATAATTCAATATTCACATAATGAAGATGTAGATGATGATGGTTTGGATGATGTTTCGAGTAAAGTTTAAACACTTTCGAGACAAGCTTGGTGTTGTTCAGAAAGACCTTCCCCGAAAGGGGGAGTAGTGATATTGCAGTGGGATTGTATCATCCCTGGGCACTTCCCCTAAAGTGATCCAGAGACCTTGGTATTTGAGAATGAAGGGGGATTGTATCATCCCGAGACATCTGTCCATAATAGATCCGGTGACCTCGGTCCTCGAGAACGTGATGGGATTGTATCATCCTTGGGAACTTGCCCTAAAGTTATCCAGAGACCTCGGTCTTCAAGAATGAAGAGGGATTGTATCATTCTGAGACATCTGTCCATAATAGATTCTGTGACCTCGGTCCTCGAGAATGAGGTAGGATTGCATCATCCTTGGACATCATCCAAAAGTGATAGGGACTGATTCTCCCGTAATCAATCTGGTGGCTTCGGTCCTCAAGAATGTGGTAGGATTGCATCATCCTTAGACATAGTCCTAAAGTGATAGGGACTGATTCTCCCGTAATCAATCCAATGGCTTCGGTCCTCGAGAATGTGGTAGGATTGCATCATCCTTGGACATAGTCCTAAAGTGATAGGGACTGATTCTCCCGTAAGCAATCTGGTGGCTTCGGTCCTCGAGAATGTGGTAGGATTGCATCATCCTTGGACTTAGTCCTAAAGTGATAGGGACTGATTCTCCCGTAATCAATACGGTGACTTCGGTCCTGAAGAATGTGGTAGGATTTCATCGTCCTTGGACTTAGTCCTAAAGTGATAGGGACCGATTCTCCCGTAATCAATCCGGTAACTTCGGTTGTCGAGAATGTGGTGGGATTGTATCATCCCTGGACTTTAAGTCCAAAAGTGATCCAAAGACTTTTTTGTCTTTGAGTTGTTGATTGCAGGTTGTTGCTGATGATGATGATGTCGTACTGATCGAAAGATCAGAGTATGATGACGTACTGATCGAAAGATCAGAGTATGATGATGACGTACTGATCGAAAGATCAGAGTATGATGATGACGTACTGATCGAAAGATCAGAGTATGATGATGATGACATACTGATCGAAAGATCAGAGTATGATGACGTAGTGATCGAAAGATCAGAGTATGATGATGACGTACTGATCGAAAGATCAGAGTATGATGATGATGACATATTGATCGAAATATCAGAGTATGATGATGATGACGTACTGATCGAAAGATCAGAATATGATGATGATGATGTTTTCTGATCGGAAGATCAGAAGTTGCTTATGATTATGATGCTGATGATGATGATGATGTTTTCTGGTCGAAAGATCAGAATGTGATGATGATGATGATGTTTCTGATCGAAAGATCAGAATGTGATTATGATGAGATCTTGATGATGATGATGTCGTATTATCAAAGTATGATGATGATGACATACTGATCGAAAGATCAGAATATGATGATGAGTTGATGTTAGACTATGATGATGTTCAGTTGATGATGTTTCTGATCGAAAGATCAAAGGCTGATGATAATGATGATTCTGATTGAAAGATCAGAGTATGATGATGATGATATTTTGATGCTGATATTTTGATGATGATGATGTTGATTTTTTCATGATGTTTTCATGATGATGTTTCTGATCGAAAGATTAGAGTATGATGATGATGTTGTTGCTGATCGAAAGGCCAAAGTGCTGAAGAAGTTGTTGCTGGTCGAAAGGCCAAAGTGCTGAAGAATATGTTGCAAATCGAAAGGTCAAAGTGTTGAAGATGATGTTGCTAATTGAAAGGTCAAAGTGCTGAAGATGATGTTGCTGATCGAAAGGTCAAAGTGCTGAAGATGTTGCTACTGATTGAAGAATCAAGATGCTGAAGATGTTGCTGCTGATTGAAGAATCAAGATGCTGAAGATGTTGCTAATCGAAGCGGTCAAAGTACTAATGATGCTGAAGACTAAAGATTGAAGATGAAGACTACATGATGTTGAAAAGATTCCAATGATTTATAGATGTATCACCCTGATGATGTTGATGATGTCCTCTATCTCTCTCCTATTATTGTTGTTGTTGATGTTGTTATAGAATACCCTTCTCGTTAAGGGGGAGTGTTGAAATATTGTAACTTCAAAGAATATTCTATATGTATTTCTTTATGGTCCCCGATGGTCCTACCGGGAGAACCACTTGTATTACTTTGTACCCTGATGCTCCTAATCGGAAGAACTAATAAGAGTCATGAGGTAGTCCCCTCTAATTGTAAAGGTGGGTCATTAGCACCCCAGTGTGGTTACTTGAGCCTACATTTGTAACTCAAGCCCACATGACAGATGAGTTAACTTAAGTGAACGGATGACTATAAATAGAGGTGTAGTGCTCCTCATTTGGAACACACACTCTCACTTGTGTAGCGCATTAGTAAATAAGAGAAGAGTAGCTGGAGAAGGAGGAGGATCAAGCTTTGATCTCCTTATTGGTTTTACCTTTTATCTTTTTGGGGCATCTATATTGAGGAAGCTTTTGCTGGGTTTTTCCCTTTAGGGTTTTCCCAGGATAAATATTTTTGTTCCTTTTGTATGGTTGTGCTTGTCTATCTTTCAGTGATCCTGTTTATATGCTTTTGTTATGAATTCGAAATGAAATACTAATGATCTATCTTAGCATATGAAAATTTAACAGAACCAGAACAGCTAGAACGAGCACGAAAGGGTAAAGCGATTGTCACATTATTAAATGAAGAAGATGCGTCTGGTTCCAAAGAAAAAGCCAAACAGATAGACGAAAGGACAAAGGACGCACCCACTCTTTATGTAGATATGACTCAAGATTGCTCAAGGACCTCTTACAGATGAAGACATCTGGGAGTACTATTTCTAAAACTTCCCATCTGATAGCGATGAGGTGTACATGGGGTCGGGTAATCTATCTGATCGAAGTCCAAAGGGATCATGGTAATCCCTATTGTAAATTTGTACTATGTAATAATTGTACTCTAAATTATTCGAGTAGACACCGTCGGCCACCGAAATATCCGACAGGACCCTCGATTATTTAGATTCCTTATCTTTTAGTCATATCATGGAGGTTAAGATATACTAGGTTAATGCTGGTCATCCCGATTGAGTCGTTCTAAAATCTATATAAATAGACCTCATTTGTCGAGAGCAACACACAATTGATTGAGCGATCGAGCGAGCGAGTATAGAGAGAGAAGAGTGATCTAGAGTTCTGAGTGTTGTAATTTTCTATCTATAAAGTTTTTCTCATAATATTGAAGCCCTTAGGGCCGCCGGTCCGACACTGACTATTCTCCAAGAGGTAGATGCATGTTCTGTCCAACTTGAGGAAGCCAGGAAGCCCGATGAGAAGGCATAGTGGGGAGTAAGACGTCGTAGAGTTCCGGGTGTTGGTGTGCTTGTTGGAATACTTAGAGTGCTAATGTGCTTGTGGAATATCAGCTTCAACCAACGTGAATCTGGTCAGTATTTTGAGAAAATAACTTTCTGGATGTTCTGATAAAACTCTCATATTTCATATGTATTTCTCTGTTGTAATCGCAATAGTTCTCTCAGTCTGTATTATCTTGATTGCCGTCTTAAGCCGATTCATTAACAAAGAGCTTAGAGACATCATTGCTATATCATTTAATTAAAAGCCGATTCATTTAGCTATTTGTAGAGGTGTTTTCCCTGTTTCAGTTATTTCCGTTAATTTTCTCAACAATCCCAAATCTGTCATAGAAAATGCATGGTTCATTGCATCCTTCAAGGAGGAAATCTGTTTCTTTGAACTTCCTGTAATCAATAGGTCATCCACATACAAGAAAATAATCATCAAATAACCATGAATCAGCTTCAAACATATATTAGGACATACTTGTATCGATCAAAACTCAGTGACAACAAAAATCCATCAATCTTGGCATACCAAGCCCTCGGGGCTTGCTTGAGCCCACACAATGATTTCTTTAACCTGCACACTAAAGATGGATTAGAAATAAACCCTTCAGGTTGCTGCATGTAAATATCTTCAGTGAAATATCCATTTAGGAAAGAACACTTCACATCCATGTGATGCACTTCCCACTGCTTCAAAGCTGCAATGGCTAGTGCTAGCCTTATGGAGTCCATCTTTGCCACTGGTTCAAAGGTTTCATTGTAGTCAATACCATGTACTTGTGAGTAGCCCTTGGATACCAATATTGCCTTATATTTCAAAGGTGAACCATCAGCAGCAAACTTGGTCTTGAAAACCCACTTACATTGAACTAGCTTCCTCCCTGGGGGAAGATCAACCAGTTCCCAAGTGTTGTTCTTCTGGAGCGAATTGAATTCTTCTTTCATGGCGGTTTTCCATCTTGGATCATGTGATGCATATTCATATGTCTGTGGATCTGATTCAACCATCAGAT
Organism: Pseudotsuga menziesii; assembly: GCA_001517045.1. NCBI lineage: Eukaryota > Viridiplantae > Streptophyta > Pinopsida > Pinales > Pinaceae > Pseudotsuga > Pseudotsuga menziesii. The sequence goes on along the minus strand of LPNX011152995.1, from coordinate 1,076,010 downwards.
AGAACTTCTCAGCAAATAGAGGATCTTTCACACAAAGGGCACTCTCAAATTAAGATCTAGTCCTCCTAGTGTCATTAGGATTTCCAGTTAGTCCCCAGCTGCACGAATGGTATTTTCTACCTATTTTGGTCTTGTAGGACTGTTAGGATCTGCAATCAAATCATCATTATTAGACATATCAGAATTAGCAAACTCCCACTTACAATCAATGTTTCTAGTGGTGAAGAGGACTCTCCAACTTCAACTGCTGCTAAAGAATCTTCTTGGAACTGAACACTTTTTTAAATGAAGGCTTTGTTAGTGCTCAAGTTTATCAGCTTGTACCCTTTTGAATATTCAGAATACCCAACAAATAGGAACTCTTGGCTTTGGGGTTGCAAAGCCTTCCTCCTTTCAGTTGGAATTCTAGCCCAAGCCTTTGAGCCAAAAATCCGGAAATGGGTCACATCTAGCTTGTGCCCACTCCAAGATTCGAAAGGAGTCATACCATCAAGTTGCTTATGAGGCATCTTGTTCTGGATGTAGGATGCATAATTTATAGCTTCAGCCCAAAAATTTGGTGGCAAAGTCTTAGCCTCCATCATGCAGGTTGCCATCTCCTTTAGTGATCTGTTCTTTCTCTCAGCAACACCATTTTGTTGTGGTGTGTAAGGGATCGAATGCTGCATCTGAATACCTGCATATTTGTAATACTGAATGAAATCAAACTTGACATACTCACCACCATTGTCAGATCTGAGGAACTTGAGTTTCCTCCCAAACTGGTTTTCAACCAAGGCTCTAAAGACTTTGAAGAGGTCAAAAACTTCAGACTTATGCTTTAGGAAGTGAACCCAACAATACCTGGAAAAGTCATCTATGAAGGTTAGGGCATATTTGGATTGACTCATGGACATATGAGGGAATGGACCAGGAATGTCACTGTGGATCAACTCAAGAGGTGCATAGGTTCTCTAATGACTAGCTTTCTCATACTTGTGCTCTGGGTGTTTTCATAGGATACAACCTTGATAGACTCCTTTAGAAAACTTGATCTTTGGTAACCCTATGAACATATCTTTTTCACTCAAATCAGAAAGATACTTGTAGTTAAGATGGCCAAATCTTCCATGCCAAAGCTTGCTTTCTCCATTACCATGAATCAGGGGGTTTGAGTAGGGTAGAAAATGGGAAAACTTGTATACCTTCGAAGTGTGATCAACAACACCTTTTGCTATCACTTTACCATTCGAAATCTCAGTGATTTCAACATCATCAAGGGATAATATGACCTTCTTTAGAGACCCACTATGAGTCATCTGATACATTGACAATAGATTAGAGGCAAGACCTGAAACACACAACACATTATTGAAACTACCATGGTCAAGATCAATCCTGCCCTTCCCACATATGAAAAGAAGGTCAAGAAAACATCAACATGGACAGAAAAAGAAAGCAATAGAAAATAGTGATGAGGAACCGCAAAGGCACTATGTATACATACAATCCATGGAAACTGAAGAGGAAAACTCAATAGGAGGAATTGGGAAAATTAATGAAGAGGTAAATATCATCTTTGATCAGCAAATAGCAGAAGAAATATTGGAGTTAGATACTCATACAGTTGAGAAGACTCCAGTTGACAAAGAAGAGCAAGATGATGAAGACATAGCCATTATTTTTCCTATATTTGTACAACAAACCACGGAAAAAGAGAAAGAAGAGTTCCTAGAGCAGGAGGTTGAAAAATTGAGGAACAAAGATGATGAAATTGGGATAGATATTGTTTCCAAACAGCCTATAATAGGTAAGAAGAAGAAAAACCTCTCTAAGAACAGTAAGAAGGTTGAAAAGTTAAAACTAGAAATGAAGGAATTGGAATTGGAGAATGAGAGATTGAGGAAAAATAATAGAAAGCTTAGAGTTCAGAATATCCAAATATCCAAGAAAGCATATAAATGTTATCAGCAAAAAAGGGAACTTAGAGCCAAGTATCAGAGATTGAAGGTCCTTCATGCAGCTCAGGTTAGTATTGATGCATCATCTCAAATAGGATAATTGTCAGAGGATTGATAGCAGCAGAGTAACAATAGTTTTGTACATTGGAATATGCAGTTTCAGTTTTGAAGACACTCTTTATGCACGAGGGAATGCAATACCTTCCTCTTGGGGGAGATGTTGGATACTATTTTGGCACCTATTTATGATTCCTTAACCCTTCTAGCCATCTCTTCAATCCATTATGTTTTATACTTAAACCCTCATACTTCACCCATAAAACCTTGCAGCCCATTAAACTAAGGTATAATTCTTGCTACTTTTAAATGAATCAAATTTTGTAGTTTTTAAAGCATTTAAATCGAAATTTTAATAAAATTACAAGATTTGCTAACTTCCCATAAACGCTCCTAGGTTTGGATAGTTGCAGGATGACTGGGTGAGATTTGGAATATGCAGGAGAATCCTTGATGTCCAAGGATGGATTTATTTCCAACAAAGTCACGAGATAGACCTCGCAGGTGTCAATTCAATGTGGGTTAAGAATGACCACCTATGCTGCCAAGAAGCATAAAAATGGGACTGTTTTAATATTTCATAAATTTTCTCTTATTTTTGTGGATTTGAGGGCAAGCTCGAGGTTATGGCAAGTTGTCATTATGATCTATATAAATATTGTAGCATTTCATTTTTAGAACAAGTAGTACAAGTATTTGTATTTTTTCTATGTAAAGCCATCCGACAAACTGAGTGAGACTCTGCGTTTTAAGCAATAAGAATTCAGACTTTCAAACAATTGCAAGTGCATTTATTTTGGCATTTTATGAAATCGATTTAGCTGTTGGTGATTACATAACTTGTTATGTGTGATCGAAGCAGTGGAGAGCCCACTTTGCTAAGCCTGCACACCAATTATTTTACTGCTGCGTTTGGTATGTTTTTTATTTTCCTGTAGATGTATTTTCTCTTGTTGTAGATTCTAATTAAATCTAGAAACCACATTCGACAATACAATTCCCTTTTAATTTGAATATAAGTAAGTTTTAGACTCTGTAATACAAGTAGGGTTTATTATTTGATAGTAGCATACATTGCTTAGGTTACTGTAGAATTGTTTTAGTTTTATTATAGAAATATTTTGTTGTTAAAGAAATAATAATAAAAAATATTTTGGATTAACAGTTCTTGTAAAGGAACTCAATGTTTTATGCTTTCAGCAATAGAATAGAACTGCTTTAGTTTTTATGGTTTTTAAATTTTATAATTCATATAGATGTGGTTGAGTTAAAAATGCCAGTGCATACATTTCTTGTAAGAGATTTTTGGTAATTTTGTACTTACAACATTTAAACAGTTTACGTTTTCTGAAGTATAGTAGATTTCAAACTAGTCTAGTTCTAAGTCCATAGATGTTGGATATGCTTCTAATTCTTAGGATACTGAGTTGACATTTAAAAATGAAGCTCTGATTTACAACAGTATATTGGGCCAACACACATCTCCAACATTGGAGTGGTTCTCTTGGCTTTTATCCCTCCACTTTAGCTGGTTGCTTCTCAACTTGGGATGGCTGCTTCTGTTGATTCCTGAAGTTAGAAGGTTTGAAACCTTTATTCATTTGGTCAGAATTCTCATTATTCTTGTCCTTCCATGTCTTATGATAATTAGGTTTTCCTTTGGTTTCCTCATAGAAATACTTAGCTTTCCTTATTGCTTCTTCCAGAGTTCTAGGTTCATAAAACTCAATTCTGTCTTTGTAATACTGAGGAAATCCACTTAGGAAACGTTGGATTTTCACTTTCTCATCTTTGATGTACCTGACATACCTTAAAATTTCTAGGAACTTGTTTGCATACTCTTCCATGGTCTTCTGTCTCAATCTCACCTCATGGAATTCTTTGATCTTATCATCATAGCACCTGTTAGAGAGATACTTATGTTTGAAATACTTCTGGAACTGTTTCCACACAATATCCTTTCATTAATATTTTTCACTTGCCTGAAAGTTCTCCCACCATATGGATGCTCTTCCAGTCAAATTGAAGAGGGGTACTCTAGCCTTCATATTTCTAGAGTAGTCTTGGACTTGGAAATATTTTCTCATCCCAAGAAGCCAAGCTTCAGCTTTTTGACTGCTCTTTATCTCACCATTGAAGGTAGGCAGCTAAACTCATCACATGGATGGTTCTGGTAGCGCCTCTTACTCCTATTCTCGTGAGAATAACTTGAACCACCAGTGGATCCTTCAGATTCAAATGACCCACTAGGATATCTCTTTCTTCTTCTAGCAGTGCTCTTACTACCTTCTATTCTTCTTGTCTGGTCCCCAGAGTTCATCCGCCTCTAAATGTATGTCAAAATTTGCAGCATGGCTGCATTCAGCTGATTCTACTCCTCCTGGGCCTTAACCAATATTTCATTATCTACCTTGTAACTTTGCATCTCCACCCTGAGACCTGTCATGGTGGCTGCAAAATCTTGGGGGTACATTGAAACCTCCTCCCGTTAGACTCTATCTCAGCATTTCCAACTCGGACATTTTCCCTTATAGCATCCTCCTCGTGCTCATAGGGATCCTATGCATCGTTCATGCCGTAGGTTCTCATGGCTGAGCCAACAACCCACTTTTCCAATATGCATTATGACTCTGCAAAATGTGTTATCAAATGTCATTTGTTAGATGCATAATAATCCAAAATTGAAAACCATTTACTTACTATCAGCTGGCCCGTCTAGGCCCAATGTTGTAACCAACAGCTCTATTAACTGTTCAAATTGGCCCCTTTTAGGCCTAGCGCTACAACCCGCAGCTCTATTAAACAACAATCTGCATTAGAGGAAATTTGGGATCTAAAATGGGCCTTATAAGAAAACGCGGCCAACAATAAATTTTGTGAGTTGGAATTCAAAAACCAATAGAATTTCAATAAAATGAGTCAACCATAATGGTTGAATTGACATATTTGTCATAAAAGAAAACTACTTTTTTTGTTCGTATTTTCGACATATCTCCCTGTGTTTTTACTCAAATTTCAGGCGAGAGAGCTCGTTAGATGCAGAATTTGATTCTGCATCCAACGAGTACCCACACTGCAGGGAAAATTTGCGATGGAAAATGACGGTCACAGTTTGTTCCGCATATGGGAACATATCAACGGTTGAGAATCAACCTGTAAGAATCGAAGATGCAGAAAGCTTGAGCTTGCGGAATCGGGAAAATGGAAATTACAATCCCGAATCCTGCAAGTTGTGGAAGGAAAACTGCGGAAAACCAAATTCACCAAAGGACACTCCCGCATCCCGCAAGTTGCGGAACTGAGAATTGAAGAAAGAGATCTGAGGACAATAGACTTTGCCGAAAGACATTTTTTGCATTCCTCATCCCGCCTGCGGAAGGAGATTTCTATCTGGAAATTCAACCTGTTAATCGAAGTCTTGGACAAAATTGGCCATTCATGCCATCACCAATCCGACAATCTAAGTCCTATGACTTAGTTTAAAAATACATTGAAAGAACATACATAGATGCAGACAATTGCAATTATACAGTGGAACAATTCATCAATTCAACACATTAACATGTTCATATTTCATCAAGCAATGACAAATGCAGAGAAATACAATGCAAAGAATTACATAGACAAGAACACTTATCTTTGAAAGAAGTTTTTTCTGCAACTAGCTATGTCATTGCAATGTTCTACCCAACCATAGGCTAATGCGCTCATCAATCTCTCAGTAGCACTGCCACCGCCGAGATGGGCATGATTTCCCCACTGAATAAGGAACACTAGCAGGATCACACATAACCAAGGATAAAGAAAAGCTCATCCAAGCCAACACAGTTGGATTTATCAAGCTGCAAGGAAAACAAACCAATATATTGTTGGGTTTATTAGGATAATCATCCAAGCCAACTAACATTTGGGTTTATCATACTGCACATAGTCAACCCGACACTTACATAAAGGACCAAGCCAACAAATTGGTTTATTAGGCTACACATCCAAGCCATCTCACTGTTGGGTTTATCATGCTACTTAGCCAAGCCAGCATTCACAGTTGGATTTATCAGACTATCTAGCCATGGATCACATAAGAAAAAACACAATAAGACACAGCCAAGCCAACAAATGGGTTTATCAGACTATTTTCCAAGCCATCCTTCAAGTTGGGTTTATCAGGATCCTAAGAAAGTGAGAAAGAAGAATTGTTAACCTAGTGATCTCATCCACAGAGCTAAGGACACCTTCACAAGACCTATTTGTCCTAGCATCCACGTTACCTAAACACCCAACACAAGGAAGTGTCCCCTTCTCTGCTCCACAATCTCTCAGGCTACACCTTCCCTTCCAGTGCTCTTCAAGATGTGCATAGCAAATTCACCAGCCACTCTTATCTTATTGTGAGGTTCCAACTAGGTTTATCAAGCACATTCTACGTCTCTCCCACTCCTAAGTCTTGTATATAGTTCAGACCAAAACTAAGGTGCACAACACAACAACCACAGGGAGATGCAACAACATAGACTTCACTCTTATACACAAGTGACAGGGTCTCATAACACTCTGCAGTTCAGGATAATGTTGCAACACAGCAACCAGGGTCTCGGCAAGGAAAATACTCATAGAAACACATAGCAACACCTCTATATCTCGCTGCATCTGTCTGATCAGGAAGAACGACCAACACATGGTTGAATGACCGTCAATGAACAACCTCCCCATGAATGAAGGATGGATCCTCCCAACATCTCGAAGCTTTCTCCCCAAAATGTGAGGGAAGATGAAACATCAGTGCATGAGGGAATGGGCATACGTTTTTGGGTGTTTTCTTGTCCATGGGGTCAAAACACATTCTTCCAAAATGGGTGGTCTGCCCAATTCAAATTTTTTCCCATACTCTTCCCCTTCCATGCAATAACTACCTCAACCAAATTCTGGCAGAAATAAATGGTTGGGGAAAAAGACAAGAAAATGGGTAGTTGATAGTTTTGATGGGGTTTCCCCCAATGGCTCAAGGTTAAACATTCCCCCTTATCCTTGGATAATTATGCCCCCCATCTCATTGTTGTTTGCATTGACATAGCTGGTTGTGGGTTTTTCATTAAATTGCATATTTACATGATGTTTACAAACGTGCTTGACTTAGCACATGAACCATAGGCATCAACCATGATCACATATACACCAAGAATTAATCAATGACAGGGCCTTGGCCTTGAGCTCCTTCCCATGATTCCATATAATATTTACATCATATACATTTAATGCAAATAGGGACAAACCGGGGTGCTACAGCTACTCTTGCCTTCATATTTCTTGAGTAGTCCCGGACTTGGAAATATTTCTTCATCCCAAGAAGCCAAGCTTCAGCTTCTTGACCAGTATTTACCTCACCATTAAAGGTAGGAGACCTAGCCTTCTTGAATTCATCACGTGAATTGTTCCTATAATGCCTCTTTCTCTTATTCCTATGAGAAGAAGATCTTGAACCCTGAGTGGATCCTTCAGAGTCAGATGATCCACTGGAAGACCTCTTTCTTCTTCTAACATCGCTCCTACTTCCTTCTAGATTTACTGTCCGATGCTCAGAGTTCATCCACCTTTGGATGTCTGTCAAACTCTACAGCACGGCTGCATTCAGTTGATTCAGCTCTTCCTGACCTTTAATCATCCTTTCATTATATTCTATGTAACTTTGCATCTCCACTCTTAGGCTTCTCATGGTGGCTACAAAATACGACGGAGTCTCTTGAAATCTTATCCCATTAGACTCTCTTTCAGCATTTCCAACTCTAATGTTTTCCCCCATAACATCTGCTTCATGCCAATAGGTATCCTATGCACCATTCATGTTGTAGGTTCTCATGGTTGAGCCAAAAAACAAATCTTCCAATCGGCACTATGACTTTGCAAAAATATGTTAATAAACATCACTGTTAGCTGCATAAAAATTTCAGAATTTAAATACACTGTGAGCTGCAATGTTTCAACCAATAGCTCTGAAAGTTATTCTCTTAGCCCATCCAGGTCCAATGTTGCAACCATTATATTTGATACCACACTGTCACGTCCCCTCCCGCCATGGAGGAGAAACACAACTTCAATTGCTTGCTCTAATCCCACGTTGTCACGTCCCCTCCCGCCCTAGAGGATAAATGTGACTTCAACTCTCTGATACCACAATGTAACATACCCAATGCTCTGATATTACATGATGTCCCTGAACTCAGTGCCCATACACCTGACTGATAAGCGGAATAATTTTAAACTTCTCTTTTCTTTCTTCAAACACAGTCATGGTTCATGTAACATCCTTTAAAAATCATTCTTAGGCTTAGAAACCACTGTAATAGTTGTTCCTCCCTTGACAAATCCATTCTTTGACTGGAAATTCCTTTTCCACACTGAACTTGTCCTTTCTGCACTCTACTTTTTGCACTTCCACCTTCCGCTGTGAAATCCAGAAACCGAAAACACAATGTGCGACCAAGTCCTTCAAAACTCTTTTTGTCTTCTGTCTTCCATGCTTCTGCCTTCTGTTGCGGTACTCGGGAATCAGAAGACTAACAAATGACGAAATCTTTTATCCACTTTCTACCTTCCGCCCTTCTGCCTTCTGTTTTGAAACTCAAGAATAAAAAAACCCACGGAATGATCATTTGTCCTTTTACTTTTCCACCTTCTTAATTTCTCCCTTCTGCCTTCCAATGCAGAACTCGGGAATAAAAAAACCCGCGGAACGATCACTTGTCCTTTGAATTTTCTGCCTTCTGACTTCCGCCCTTCCGCCGTGGAACTAGGAAATCGGAAAACTCGCCAAAAGATCACTTGTCCTTTGACTTTTTCGAATTCTTCCCTCCCTCCTTCCGTTGCGGAACTCGGGAATCGAAAACCCGTAGAACGGTCACTTGTCCTTTGAATTTTCCATATTTTGACTTCCGCCCTTCCACCTTCCTCTGCGAAACTCGAAAAATGGAAGAACAAATTTTCGACGAAATCATTTAAGGACTCCTTCCGCTGCGGAACTCGAAAATCGAAAAAGCAACTTCTTAACTTAACCTTTTTTTCCACTTTCTGCCTCCCTCCTTCCTTCTGCAGGCGGATTCCAGAGTGCAGAAAACGCACTTTCTTGCTTGCTTTCAACTTCTATTTTCCAGTTTCCTCCTTCCGACTTCTGCAGGCGGATTTCAAGGGGTGGAAACGCTAAGTCAAGTGCATTCTAACCCTGTAACAGGATTATGGTGTCCATGAACTTAGGAAAAATGCATTGAAACATACAAGGCATAAACAAATGCAAATGCAGTGACATTTAATCAACAAGAACCTCTACTAAATTCATTAACAAGCATTCATCATAGTCAAGACATTCATAAGCAAATACATTGTAAAAATAACACAACAAAGAATATTTATCTTGAAGATGAACTTGTTCCGCAACTAGCTATGTCACTACAATGTTCCACCCAACCATACACTAGTGTGTTCATTAATCTCTCAACACCGCTGCCACCCCTGAGATGGGCATGATTTCCAAAAGGAACTAAGGAACAACATGCTCACACATAACCAGCACACATAAAAACATAGTCAATCCAACCTCCAATTGGGTTTATCAGATAGTCCATCCAAGCCAATACACAATTGGGATTCGCAGGCTGTTAAAGTAATGATTCACACATAGCCAAATGCATATCAAGACTTAGCTAAACCAGCTAACAGTTGGGTTTCTCAAGTTGCTAAGGCAGTGGGAAGGTAGAATTGCTAAGCTAGTGAGCTCAACCACAGAGCTATGGAAACCTACACCAGATTTATCCAGCTTGGCATTCCACAATACCTACACACCCAACACAAGGAAGTATTCCCTTCACTGCTACACAGTTCCTTCAGGATATACCTTCCCTTCCAATGCTCTTCAAGGTGTATGATAGAATATTTGTCGATCTCTCTTAATCTGTCTGTGAGGTTCCTCTCTTCACTAGGTTTATCAGCCAATTCTGGCCTCTTCTGCTCCTCAGTATTTCAGACCAAAACAAGAATTCACATCACAACAACCCACAAGGAGACACAGCAGCATAGGCTCTTGCTTTGTAACACCGACAACAGGGTTCACCACCCGACCACATAGAAAAAACGTTGGGGATCCACTCGTCCACGACTCTGGATAGAGGAACAACCACCGATGGGGAGAGTGTCTGAATCCAAAAAAAGAATCCCCATCCATGATGAACAACCACAAAACATTCTCTCGACTGAGAGAAACGACGAACTGGCACACATCCCTGTGCTTACTTGTTGCAAAAGAAAGAATGTAGCTTCCTAGACTGCAAGCTTACAGGCTTGCTGAGACATGGGATCAAAATTCCATGCCTTTCTCTGCCCAAGGAATTAACTGCCTCAACGAACTTCTAGAAGAAATGAATGATTGAGAACAGAGGTAGAAAAGATAGCTGAGGGTTCATGGTTTTCCCCATTGACATCTGGTCTCACCCTATTGGCTCAGGGGGTTTGACTAACTCCCCTCCCTACCCCTTGTGGAATCATGCCCCCATATCTTTCACGTTGCAGTCCATAGCTAGTTGTGGTATTTTATTAATAGCATATTTACATGATACATCAAAATATACAGTGTCTGACTCGGCACCATAACCATCGGCATCAACCTTGATCACCGTTACACACAACACCAAATCAATGGCAAGGCCTTGACCTTGAGATCATTTCCATGATTCGAAATACAATATACACATCATGTACAATTTCAATACCATGGGGTCAACTCCGAGCTATTACACCAATTTGGGAGAAACCTTCAAGGAAGAAGAAGCCTAAATGGATTCGGGAGACCCTGAAGGAAGCTAAGGAGTTTGGAACGCCCAAGGATCCAATGAGGACTATAGTGATGCAAGATAGGTTGGGTATGGCCTTGGTTGCTATTCTTTGTGATTTGGAGCCATCAAATTTTGAGGAAGCCTCTCAGCATCATGTTTGGAGAGATGCCATGATGGAAGAGTATCATTCCATCATGAAGAACGATGTTTGGGAGATTATTCTGAGACCCAAGGGAAAGTCATTGGTGACTTCTCGTTGGATTTACAAGCTAAAGTATGTTGCAGATAGCAGTGTGGAGAAATACAAGGCTCAATTTGTGGCGCGGGGGTTCTCATAGGTAGAGGGAGTTGATTATGATGAGAAATTTGCACTAATTTCTCGTTATACTTCTATCAGATCATTGATTTCCATTGTTGCGGAAATGGGTTAGAAGATCCATCAAATGGATGTGAAGACAACATTTCTCAATGGAATAATACTCGAAGAGGTTTATGTGGAGCAACCACAGGGCTTTGAGATTCATGGTTGAGAGTCTCAGTGTGCAGGTTGAAGAAAGCCTTGTATGGGCTGAAGCAAGCTCTTCGAGCTTGGTATTATAGGATAGACTCTTACTAACTGTCGATAGGTTTTCAAAAGAGTGAGGTTGATCCAAATCTCTATTTCATCATGGTTGGAGATGATCCTCTCATTCTTTTGTTGTATGTGGATGATATGTTTATAAGTGAGGAGAGACCTATTGCAGTTTGCAAGAGAGATATTACTTCAGAGTATGAGATAACTGACATTTGGTTGATGCATTAATTTTTGGGATTAGAGGTTTGGCAGGAGCTTGGTCATATTTTCCTATGGCAAGGAAAGTTTACAGTAGATATTCTGAGTAGATTTCGGATGGAGGATTGCAAGTCGATGTCTACACCTACGATCACCAATTGGAATAATATTCATGCTTATGAGGGAGAGTTGGTGGATCCTACCTTATATCGTCAGATCATAGGTTCGTTGATGTATCTAGTCAACTCCAGGCCAGATTTGTGTTTTGCGGTGAACACTCTCAGTCAGTTCATGGTGGATCCTAGGAGGGTGCATTGGGTTTTCACAAAACATGTTTTGAGATACCTTACAGGTATAGTGGATTATGGTTTGTATTATAGGAGATCGGATGGGGTTAGAATGATTGGCTTCACAGATTCAGATTGGGCAAGTAGTGTAAAAGATCAGAAGAGCACATTCGGTTGTTTTTCCAGTTTGGGCTTGACAATAGTGTCCTGGTTCAGTTGGAAGAAAACTTATGTTGCTTTGAGTGCTGCTAAGGCTTAGTACATGGTAGTCAGTCAAGCTAGTTGCGAGGAACTGTGGCTTCACAAGTTATTGGTGGATTTATTTGATCAAGAGCTGAGGCCTATAGTGATTTACTATGAAAATCAGAGTTGCATCTAGCTCTCTAAGAATCATGTATTTCGCAACATGTCAAACCATATTGATATTAGATACAATTTCATCCGTGATTATGTTTAGAGAGGAGATGTGGAGTTGTAGTACATTTCCACCGATGAGCAGGTTGTGGATATCCTGACAAAGTTTCTTGGAAAAGGCAAGTTGATTCATTTCAGAGACAGGTTGGGTGTGGTGCATAACACCTTTCTCGGTAAGAGAGAGTGTTGGTTTTTGTACCTAGGAAAATGTTTCCCTAGTGATTTTTCCCTAAGTCATTAAAAGGAAAAATTAAAGTGACCCTTGCAATTAATAACTTGAGATGAGTTTTAATTTTCACTTTAGAGAATAAAGTGATTTTTTTATCAATGTAAGTGAGGCGAGTGAAATAAAATTTGGACAGCATTAGAAGTGCATTTAATCTCATCCATCCATCTAATTCATTTTGGGCCCTTGGATTAGATGTCTATTCATCTTCCTCATTTATATGCCAAAAAGATAAGGGAATGCATTTGAGTCTCATTCTGTTTTTCGTGAGTTGGAGAGCACGAAAGGAGAAAAAATTACAGGATGAGAGAGAAGACCAGGGGGCACGTTTCCCAAGACCGTAGAGCAGCAGAAAGCACATTTTCGTACAACACGTTTCCTGAGGAAAACTCTGGGCACATTTTTCGAGGCAGTTTTTATGGGCACAATTTTTGAGAAGGAAAACAAATTTCCTGGGCACGAAATTTCATACACTTCATATAATTCCGTATAGTGGGCATGGAAATTGAGGCAGCCTGTATAGTTCATATTGTATAGTAGTGGGCATGGAAATCAAGGCAGTTTGTACAGTCAATTTGACACGGTTTTCAAGCCAGCAAGTTAGCAGAAATTTCGGTTGTAAAATTTCTGAATTCAGTCAATTTGTTGAGCACTGTGGTTGAGATAAGTGTATCTCTATTTTTGTTGTACTTTCATTTTATTGCAGAAAATAAAATTCTCTCTAAAATAGGTTTTTCCTAAAGGTTGGGGTTTTTCCTGGGTCATTTGACCAAAAATTTTGAGTGTGATTTTTTATGTGTGACTGAGGTTTTTAAGTGCTGCTCATTAAAAGCAGTAAAATTATTCTTTTGTTTCAGTCATAAATTGGGTTGAGCATTAAACTATGATGAAAATGGTGGTTGAAATCAAGTTGGGAGAATGCTGACAAATTTACACTCCAAGGATATACCCAAGGAGACGTTTGATTGCCTAACAAGAATGTATGAAGGAAGAAACATAAACTGAAAGATGAATTTGAGAGCCCAACTCAAAAGTACAAAGATGAACAAGGAAGAATCTATCCAAGAATATTTCACAAGGCACGATTTCTCAATTCAAAGAACAACTAGAAGCAATTGAAGACAAGATTGACGAAGATAAATTAGTAATGGCCACTCTCAATGGTCTTACTAGACCATGTGATTCTTATATCCAGATAATTTGTGCAAGGAAGGAAAGTTTACAATTTGAAATCCTATGGGAAGAATGTGTTCAAGAGGAAACTAAAGTAGCAAACCAAGAAACACTACTTAGAGATTATCACCATGCTCTAGCTACTCATGGTAGAAAAAGAAGAGGAAAACCCCATTTGAAGAAGGAAACTCATAAGGAGTCTCATCCTCCTAATAAATTTCAAAAGAATCAAAAGGAAAATTACAAGAAAAATGACTTCTCCTCTTATCAATGTTACCATTGTGATAAGATATGACACATTGCCAAAAATTGCCCTACAAGGAAAGAAGAATATAAGAGGAATAACAAAATACATCATGCTCATTTAGCTGAAGAAGAAGAAGAAGAAGAACCTCCCAAGGAGTTAGCAAAGGAATAAATTGAAGATTTGATTTTATTCTCGGCTCTCTCTAGGTCCATGACTCCTAGAAACACACATGGCTAATTGATAGTGGTGCTTCAAAGCACATGACAGGTCAGAAGAAGGCTATCTCCAGTCTTGAAGAAAAGGACTCCCCTCAGAAAGTTTTACTAAGAGATGACTATCAATATTCCATCAAGGGAATAGGAGAAGCCACATACAAGCTTGATTCAAGAACCCCGTTGAAGATGAAGGATGTGCTATATGTGCCAGATTTGAAGAAGAACCTACTTTCTATTTCAACCTTATATAAGAAAGGATTCATGGTTTCCTTTATAGATGGTGAAGTTCTTATGTGGCCTAGAGGAAAATCTCTAGAATATGCATCTATCATTGGGACAAAAGAAGGTGGCATGTATTAACTGTAAGGTCACTCAAAAGCATCCTTAATTCATGATACTACAAGTCCATGTGAACTATGGCATAAAAGTATTGCTCACATAAACTACAAATCCTTACCACATGTGAGGAAGGTAGTAACAAGTTTACCAGATCTAAATATTGGTCATGAAGGAGTATGTATGTAAAGGATGTGCAAAAGGAAAGAACATAAAGAATCTATTTTCGAAAAGTGAAACCAAAACAGAAGGAATATTGGAACTTGTTCACTCAGATGTATGTGGTCCAATTCCCTCAACATCTTAAAGTGGGTATGTATATTATGTAACATTCATTGATGATTACTCACATAAGACTTGGGTTTACTTTGTGAAATCATTGGAAAGTTCAACGAATTCAAAGCCTTGGTAGAAAAACTTCCATAAAGAAAGATCAAGAAACTCAAGTCAGATAATGGAGAATATACTTCAAATGAATTTAGATACTTTTGCAAAGATGTCGGGGATTAAGAGGGAACTTACCACTCCCTAAATTCCACAACAGAATGGTGTTGTTGAAAGGAAGAACTGGACTATTATGGAAGCAGTGAAGACTATGATCCATGATCAAGATCTTCCTATGCACTTATGGGTTGAAGCAACAAGGACAACAATATATGTCCAAAATAGAATATCCCACAATGCACTTGCATTCAAAACCCGTGAAGAGATGTTCACAGGTAAGAAACCAGAAGTAAGTCGTCTCAAGATATTTGGTTGTCCAGTGTTTGTTATATTCCAAAAGAGAAAATAACCAAGTTGGATCTTTTCAGAAAGAAAAGAATATTTGTTGGATACTATGAGGTCTCCAAGGCCTTCAGAATTTATATACCAGGTTACCACCATGTGGAAATTAGTAGGGATGTAACCTTTGATGAAGATGCAACTCTCAAAAAATCTAGAAAGTGCCAACTTGAATAAACATATGAAGAAGTTGTAGCTCCCAGATCCACAGAATCGATGGAAGAAGTTGCACCTTCTCATGATGATGAGATTCCGAAAGAACATGATATGTTGGAGCCCCAAGAACCTCCCCACATGAATATCTCCCACAAGAGAAAACCATCTTGGGCTCGTAAGATTATTCAAGAAGCAGATAGGTATGATGCTCCAGAAGGTTCCTCAAGACAGAGCAAGAAGCCAAAGCCATTTTCTAGTTATATGGCTTTGATGTGTGCTCTTGTAGACAAAGAACCTACTTATTTTGAAGCAGTTGTTCAAAAGAGAGAATGGGTAGAATCCATGATAGAAGAATACCAATCCATAATGAAGAATGATGTGTGGGAAGTAGTTCCCAAACAAGAAGGAAAAAGTGTGGTATCTTCCAAATGGATATACAAGACACAACATACAGTCGATGGAAGTATTGAGAAATACAAAGCCAGATTTGTGGCCAGTAGATTCTCTCAAAAGGAAGGAATAGATTAGGAAGATACATTTGCTCCTATAGCAAGGTACACTTCTATTAGCACAATCATGCAACTTGCAGCGAAGACAAAATGGAAGTTACACCCAATGGATGTGAAGACAACCTTTCTAAATGGTGTTATTGAAGAAGTGTACATAGAACAACCACAAAGTTTTAGAGTTGAAAACAGAAAGACACATGTATATAAGTTGAAGAAGGCTATGTATGGGTTGAAGCAAGCTCCAAGAGCTTGTTGATTTTCTGAGCAGCATCGAGAGCCCTTCTCTTCGGAGAATGGGACCACAGTGAAAACTCAACCCAGTGTTGAGTGACCATTCTGTTGAAAGGTAGATATCTAGTCTGGGACCATGATATAAACCCAGATCTGCCCTGGGTAGACTCAACCTTGTGTTGAGTAGACATCTAGTCCGGGACCACGATGTAGATCAGTCTCGGACTGGTAGACTCAGCTTAGTTCTGAGTAGTCATTCTCTGGGAGAATGAAGGCACTGTAAGCCCTAGACTAGGTCTGGGCATGTATGTGGCACTTTGACCCTTGATCTATGGACTTGGTGTGCTTCTCCAAGGATTAGCTATTCTTGGTTAAGTTGCCCTAGTACCAGATCTAGGTGTCACATAGTGTGTGAGATAAAAGCATTAATAACTCTCTTGGTTTATGATGATGTACTTTTGAAATTAAAAAAAGTACCTCAAGTAATGACCATAGGGGCACTTGGTAAAAGGCCAAAGTCAAAAGTTAAAGAAAAAAATAAAAGTACATTTTTGGTAAAAGTGAAAGTGAAATTAGGAAGAGAATAAAAATATTATTATTTTTATCTTTCATAATCTTGTCCACCTAAAAGGACCACAGGTGGAAAACAAAATTAAAGGACTTCTTATAAAAGTCAAAGAAAAAAAATAAAAGTACATTTTTGTTAAAAGTGAAAGTGAAATTAAGAAAAGAATAAAAATATTATTATTTTTATTTTTCTTAATTAAATGACTTCTAATAAAAGTCAAAGGAAAAAATAAAAGTACATTTTTTGGTAAAAGTGAAAGTGAAATTAAGAAAAGAATAAAAATATTATTATTATTATTTTTCCTAATCTTGTCCACTTATAGGTGAACAAAGGCTATAAAAGAAGATCAAGCCTTCTCATTTTTTACATATATTTTTGCTCTCACAGGTGAAGAAGACTATCTTATGTTCAAACCCTCTGCTAGGGTTTTATCAGCAAAGTCCATCTTCAGCGTTTTTGCACAGCTATCTTCAGCATTCCATATTTTTGGGCAGTTTTCAGCAGGCTGATATTTTTGGGCAGTTTTCAGACAGTCTAATATTTTTGGGTAGTTTTCAGCAGTCTAATATTTTCGGGCAGTCTGATATTTTCGGGCAGGAGAGAGAAAATCTCAGTTTTTTCTGAGAAAGCCCTAAATTGGTAATTTTCTGTAATTCTGGAAATTGTGGGTAAAATTATCAGTATGATTTTTACTGATGAATTTTACAGTTACTGTAGTCAAAATCCAGATATGGATTTGAGGAACTTTTTGAAGAATTTCTTAAGCCATCTCATTTACGAGATGAGCTATTAATGCTTTTGGGGTTTTTGTCCTTTGAAAGTTTCCCCAGTGAAAAATATTGTGTCTATGTGTGTTGATGTGATGAATGTGTTTTCACTGCACTGCTGATCTATTTATGTTTATCTGCAAAATTTTAAAGTTTATGCTAATGCTGAAAATTCAACATGGTATCAGAGCTTAACATGTGAAAACACAGTAAAGGGATACTGCTGTTATTTCTCACTAGATCTTGGAATAAGATTTGCAGATCTAACATTTGGATAAGTGACAGAGATGACTACCATTGATTTCAAACCAGAAGAGAAGCTCTCTGGTTCAAAAAAACTTCAATTCCTAGAAGGCCAAGTTGACAGCCATTCTTGATGAGAATGACTTGGATGACATTGTTCTTAACGTCACAGAAGAGCCAACTATAAATGTTGGTAGGCTTGCCTATAAGAGAAAGCAAGGTAAGGCTAGAAGATTTATTTATGATTCTGTCAAAGAAGAATTGATGCCTTACATCACATCCTTGAAGACTGCTAAAGAATGCTATGATACATTGGTAAACCTCTATGAAAAGAAGGCTCCCAGTCAAAAGAGAGTCTTGAAGAAGAGGCTGCGAACTTTGAAGCTAAACAAAGATTAAAGTGTTGGTTCCTTCTTCACCAAAATCAAACAGGTAAGAGATCAACTCCTTGCTATTAGTGTTACTGTTGATGATGATGATATTGTACAAACAGTGGTTGATGGTCTCCCAAGATCTTGGGAAACCTTCATGGCATCCGTTTGTGGATGAGAAAATCAACCAACCTTTGAAAGGCTTTGGCATAATTGCATACAAGAACAAGCAAGGAACACTGACAAGGTAATCAAGCAGGATAACCTTGCACTTGCAACAAAGACCAAGAAGTTCAAGAAATTCAAGAAGCCTTTCCCTCAGCAGAAGAAGGGTAAGAAACCTCAGGGCAAGTTTTCTGACATGTCCAAGATTGAATGTTATACTTGTCACAAGTTTGGACATTATGCTAAAGACTGCAAGTAGAACAAGAAGAAACCCAAGAGAAGGTTTCAAGCATCCACTGCAGAAGCAGAGAAAGAAAGAAGATGAAGAATCAAACAAGAAGAAGAAACCCAAGGCTAATAAAACTGATGAGCCTAGAAGAGAGTAATATTTGATTTCTTCTCTAACTAGTTCTTTCTCAGCTTGCTCCACTTCTTGGTTGGTGGACAGCGGTGCCTCCAGGCACATGATAGGCAACCGTGGTACCCTTACCAATTACAGAAAGAAGAAGTTCACCACTCAGGTAGAACTTGGAGGTGACTCCACTTATAAGATTGAAGGAATTGGCTCAACTTCACTTCAACTTGACTCAGGTACGATTCTTCATATTGATGATATTCTTTATGTTCCTGGGTTAAAGAAGAATCTTTTATCTGTTGTTGGTTTAAAAGACAAGGGCCACAGAGTCCTCTTTATGGACAAAAAGGTGTTTTTATGGGAAAAAGACACAGATCTAAACTCAGCAGTTCAAATTGGGGTTTGAGAGGAAGACCTCTACAAGGCCTCCAAATTTTCCACTCATGCTTTGGTACATCACACAGTTGATCCTTGTGAACTTTGGCATAGAAGGTTTGGATACCTTCACTACACAGTTCTCCCAGGATTGCAGAAGATGGTCACATGTATGCCAGAAGTTTCTCCAAAGCATGAAGGAATTTGCAAAGGATGTGCTCTAGGTAAGAACACAAAAATCATTTACTAGAAGCAAGAGTAGATCTAAAGGCATTTTAGATTTGATTTATTCTGACATTTGTGGGCCCATGTCTTCACCCTCCTTGAGTGGGTGTTTATATTATGTCTTGTTTATTAATGACTACTCTCGAAAGTCTTGGATTTACTTCCTCAAGGCCAAGAGTGAAACCTTTGACAAGTTCAAAGAGTTCAAAACACTGATTGAAAATCAGACTGGCAGGCACATCCGTATCTTGAGATCAGATAACGGAGGTGAGTATGAATCTAATGAGTTTGATGATTTTTGTCGAGAAGCAGGAATCAAGGAAGAGTTGACAGTGCCTTTACAACCCCCAGCAAAATGGGGTTGCAGAAAGGAAGAATAGAACAATCTGTGAGGCTGCTAAAGCCATGATCACTAATCTAGATTTTTCTGTCTTTATGGGCTGAAGCTACCGAAACTGCAGTGTACATCTAGAACAGAAGCCCTCATGCTATCTTGGGTGACAAGACTCTAGAAGAAGTCTTCACCAAGAAGAAACCCGCAGTTGATCACATGAGGATATTTGGCACTCATGTGTATGTTCATGTGCCAAAAGAAAAAAGGGCAAAGCTAGAGGCTTCTGGTAAGAAAGGCTTATTTGTTGGGTACAGTGATTGCTTGAAGGCTTATCGAGTATATATACCTGGACAGAGGTACATTGAGGTCAGCAAAGATGCGATCTTCCATGAAGAAGCGGTGTTTCGTAAAACACTAGAGCTTTCACCGAAAGATGCAGATGCTCCACTTGAGTTTTCAGATTCAGAAATTCAAAGGGAGGAAGAGTTTGATGATCAAACTCCAGATGTTCCTGAGAACGTTGAAAGTCCACTAGAAGAACTACTTGAAGTTCCTCCTTCCAAAAGGAGACCTGCTTGGTACCGAGAAACGGTATAAGAAGCCGAGAAGCATAAAGCTCCTCCAAGGACTTTCAAAGAAAGCATAAGACCACAAAAGTACTCAGGTCTTATGAGTCAGCTTATCAGTTTAGAACCTTCATCGTACGAAGAAGCAGTAAGTAAACAGGTATGGGTTGATGCCATGATTGAAAAGTATAAGTCAATCATGAAGAATGATGTTTGGAAAGTTGTTCCCAGACCTACAGGAAAGTCAGTAGTGACTTCCAGATGACTTTATAAGATCAAGCATGCTGCAGATGGCAGTGTGGAGAAGTATAAAGCCAGATTCGTAGCTCGTGGCTTCACTCAGAAAGAAGGCATTGACTATGATGAGACATTTGCACCTATTTCCAGGTACACTACCATCAGAACCATCATCTCACTTGCTGCAGTATTCGGATGGAAGTTACATCAGATGGATGTAAAGACAACCTTTCTCAATGGTAAGATTGAGAAAGAGGTTTATATTGAACAACCTGAAGGTTTTGTTACTCATGGGAAGAAGACCCATGTATGTAAACTGAAGAAAGCTTTGTATGGACTAAAACAGGCTCCGAGATTCTGGTATGCCAAGATGGATGGATTTCTCCATAGCTTAGGGTTCTCCAAAAGTACAGCTGATTCTAACTTGTACTTTAAAGTTGTTCATAATCATGTCTTGATACTTAAACTATATGTAGATGACTAGTTTCTTACAGGTGATGAACAGTTGATAGACCAGTGTAAGAGAGAGCTTACCTCTGAATTCGAGATGAAAGATCTCGGACTGATGCATTACTTCCTTGGCTTAGAAGTCTGGCAAAAGCCAGGTGAGATCTTCCTAACACAAGGAAAGTATGCAGTGGATATATTGCAGAGATTTGCGATGCAAGACTGCAAGTCCATGAGCGTACAATGACTACCAACTTGACAAAATTGCGGGACTCGGCATCTAGTTCACATAATGTGGACTCTACTCTATACAGACAACTCATTGGTTCCCTGATGTATCTCGTGCATACAAGACCAGACATCTGCTACACAATGAATGCACCGAGTCAGTTCATGTCAGATCTGAAGCACATACACTTGGTAGACGCCAAACATGTACTCAGATATGTGTGAGGGACTATCACTAATGGGCTCAGGTATACTTCTAGCAGTGGAGTATTGTTATCCAGATATTTAGATTCAGATTGGGCTGGCAGTGCAGTCAACCGGAAAAGTACCTCTGACTATTGCTTCAATATGGGTTCAACAATGATCTTTTGGTCTAGCAGGAAGCAAGGTTCCATAGCTCAGAGTACAGCTGAGGCAGAGTATATTGCTGCAAGCGATTCCTGCAAGGAAGCAATTTGGCTCAGAAAGTTGTTATCTGATTTGTTTGAGGGAAAGCTTGACTCAACGATCATCCATTGCAATAATCAAAGTTGCATAAAGCTTTCAAAGAATCCAGTGTTTCATGACAGATCGAAACACATTGAAATGAGGTATCATTTCATTAGAGACCTAGTGCAGAGAGGTGCTCTGAAGTTGCAGTACATTCGTACAGATGAACAGATTGCAGATATCTTGACCAAGCCTCTGACAGCATCAAAGTTCATGTACTTTTGTGACAAGTTTGGTATGGCAGAGACTGCCTCTCTTGCTGAGAGGGAGTGTTGATTTTCTGAGTAGCATCGAGAGCTCTTCTCTTTAGAGAATGGGACTACTTGGTCCGGGACCACGGTGAAGACTCAACCCAGTGTTGAGTGACCATTCTGTTGAATGGTAGATATCTGGTCTGGGACCATGATATAAACCCAGATCTGCCTTGGGTAGAGTCAACCTTGTGTTGAGTAGACATCTGATTCGGGACCACGATGTAGACCGATCTGGGACTAGTAGACTCAGCTTAGTTCTGAGTAGTCATTCTCTGGGAGAATGAAGACATTGTAAGCCCTAGACTGGGTCTAGGCATGTGTGTGGCACTTTGACCCTTGATCTATGGGTTTGGTGTGCTTCTCCAAGGATTAGCTACCCTTGGTTAAGTTACCCTAGTACCAAATCTAGGTGTCACACAGTGTGTGAGATAAAAGCATTAATAACTCTCTTGGTTTATGAGGATGTACTTTTGAAATAAAAAAAGCACCTCAGGTAATGACCACAGGGGCACTTGGTAAAAGGCCAAAGTCAAAAGCTAAAGAAAAAAATAAAAGTACCTTTTTGGTAAAAGTGAAAATGAAATTAGGAAAAGAATAAAAATACTATTATTTTTATCTTTCATAATCTTGTTCACCTAAAAGGACCACAGGTGGAAAACAAAATTAAAAGACTTCTTATAAAAGTCAAAGGAAAAAATAAAAATACATTTTTGGTAAAAGTGAAAGTGAAATTAAGAAAAGAATAAAAATATTATTATTTTTATTTTTCCTAATGAAAGGACTTCTTATAAAAGTCAAAGAAAAAAATAAAAGTACATTTTTTGATAAAAATGAAAGTGCAATTAGGAAAAGAATAAAAATATTATTATTTTTATTTTTCCTAATCTTGTCCACTTACAGGTGAACAAAGGCTATAAAAGAAAATCAAGCCTTCTCATTTTTTACACACACTTTTGCTCTCACAGGTGAAGAAGACTATCTTATGTTCAAACCCTCAGCTAGGGTTTTATCAGCAAAATCCATCTTCAACATTTTTGCACAACTATCTTCAGCATTCCATATTTTTAGGTAGTTTTCAGCAGTCTGATATTTTTGGGCAGTTTTCAGCAGTCTGATATTTTCGGGCAGTTTTTAGACAGTATGATATTTTCGGGCAGTTTTCAGCAAGTTGATATTTTCTGGCAGTTTTCAGCAGTCTGATATTTTTGGGCAATTTTCAGTAGTCTGATATTTTCGGGCAGGAGAGAGAAAATCTCGGTTTTTCTGAGAAATCTCTAAATTGGTAATTTTCTGTAATTCTGGAAATTGTGGGTAAAATTATCAGTTTGAGTTTTACTAATGAATTTTACAATTACTGTGGTCAAAATCCAAATTTGGATTTGAGGAACTTTTTGAAGAACTTCTTAAGCCATCTCATTTACGAGATGAGCTATTAATGCTTTTGGGGTTTTTGTCCTTTGAAGGTTTCCCCAGTGAAAAATATTGTGTCCATGTGTGTTGATGTGATGAATGCGTTTTTACTGCACTGCTGATCTATTTATGTTTATTTGCGAATTTTTAAAGTTTATGCTAATGCTTAAAATTCAACAGAGCTTGGTAAGGAAGAATTGATAGTTTTCTGACGAGCTTGGGCTTTACCAAAAGTAATGTTAATCCTAGCATTTACTTCAAGATTATGGATGATGAACCTGTCATATTATTGTTGTATGTGGATGATTTATTCCTGACAAGTAATGAGAAGTAAATCTCAAAGTGTAAGAAGAAGCTCGTTGTAGAATTTGAGATGAAAGATCTTGGCTTGATGCATTATTTTCTAGTTCTTGAAGTATGGCAGAGCCCAGAAGGAATCTTCCTTAACCAAGGGAAGTGTGCAGTAGAAATCCCGAAAAGATTTGATATGTTGGAATGTAAAACGATGACCACACCCACGGATACAAATTTGAAGTTGTTGGTTGATGTTTCGTCAAAGTTAGTGGATGTGACACTATACAGACAAATTATTGGTTCATTGATGTATCTGATAAATACCCGACCGAATATATGCTTTATCGTGAACACCTTGAGTCAATATCTGGTTGAGCCCAGACATGTTCACTTGGTAATTGCAAAGCATGTGATGAGATACCTAAAAGGTATGATAGACTATGGTCTCAGTTATACTAGAGATCGTGATTTCAGACTATATGGTTATACAGATTCAAATTGGGTTGGAAGTGTCTCAAACAAAAAGAGCACTTCAAGTGGATGTTTCAGTCTGGGGTCAGCCATGATCTCATGGCTAAGTAGGAAGCAGTTCAATGTTTCTCTCAACACTACACAAGCGGAATATATTGCAACTTGTTCCGCCAGTTGTGAATCCATATGGCTTCAAAAGTCGTTATCAGGTCTATTCGATTTGGAAATGGGTGCCACCGTGATTCCATGTGATAACCAAAGCTGCATGAAGATGACAGAAAACCCCATGTTCCATGATAAGACGAAGCACATAGAAATCGTGTATTTCTATATTCGTGACATGGTGTAGAAGGGAGCTATAAAGCTCCAATAGGTGAGCACAAATGAGCAGGTTGCAGATGTGTTGACTAAGCCTCTGTCTCATGTGAAGTTTGAACACTTCCGAGACAAGTTGGGTGTTGTCTGTGAGGACTTCCCTCGAAAGGGGTAGTACTGATGATACTATGGTATCCTAATCACAACAGGTATCTCAGTTGGAATTGATCTTCCTTGCTTGATCTCATAATTCTAAACGGAAGGATCATCTTAAATGCTGATCTTGAGACTTGATCCTGTAATTCTGAAAGGAAGGATCGTTTAAGATGTTGATTGATGGACTTGATCTCGTAATTCTGAAAAGAAGGATAGTCTAAGATATCGGTTGGTGGACTTAAACCGTAATTCCAAAAGGAATGATCGTCCTTTGCACGTATGTGTCAACTGTGATCAGTATCGGTGGCTTCGTAAAGACTTGATCTTGTAATCCTGAAAGAAAAGATCATCTGAGCACCACAGATGTGCTGGAATCAATCATGTAATTTTGAAAGGAAGGATTGTCCATAATCTTGTAATTCCAAAAGGAAAGATCATTGGTGTCATCCATGATCCCGTAATTCTGAGAGGAAGGATCATGTTGGTTGTTGATACACCTACCTCATTATGTTGCCATAGATGTTGCTACTCCATCCTTGAGTTGTTGATGATGATGTCCCTATACCCGTCACATGTAGTTGTTGATGTTATTCCAGCTTCATGCTAATGAGCCAGCCTCGTGTTGTCATTGATGTATCAATTTTCATGTTGATGTGATGATGATTAGACTTCAGCTCTGTATCGAAGATGACGATGATGCTCCAGCTCCATGCTGCAGATGATGATGCTCCAGCTCTGTGCTGCAGATGATGATGCGCCAGCTTTGTGCTGTATATGATGATGTTCTAGCGAACTGTTCCAATTGTTGATATTGATGTTGTTCAAAACTTCCAATGATTTATAGATGTACCAGACAATGTTCCAAGTGATGTTGTTGATGCCTCCTCCTCCCTCGTTCCGATGATGATGTGTAGAGCCACACATGTTGTTGTTGTCGGTAGAATACCCTTTTTGTTAAGGGGTGGTGTTGAAATAATGTAACTTTGAATAATATTCTACTTGTACTTTACAGTATTATGATTATTCTTCCTTCGGGAGATGTCATTAATGTAAAAGGTCATGTAAAATTCACGAGGTAAATCCTCCATTGTAAGCCGGGTCAATAATACCCATAAAGATTAATATAATTATTATTTTGTGTTTTCCTAGGTAGGTCAGCCCTATCAGTTTGTTAGGTTGGCCCATTTAAGTTTAAAGATCAGTCAAGTGATTAGTATAAATAGGGAGACACCTGCACTCATTTACACACACACACACACAAGCATTGCACAAGAGAAAGAAAGATGAAGGACAAAGAAGGAGAAGTGGTTTTTGGTGTCTTTGGCTCTTATGTTAGGGTTTGGTCTCTCTCTCTCTCTATCTCTCTTATGAGACCTTGTTCTTTGGGCATTGTACTCTATAATCTATATCGATGAAGTTTTGTTGGGTTTTTCCCTTTTGGGTTTCTCAAGATAAATTGTTGTGTACCTTGTGATTGTGTTTCTTTCAAAGATGCTCTTTATGTTGTTATTGTGAAAATGTATTAAATGTTCATGAAGTTAGAAATTAAGTTGTAGCATCATATAAACTTAACACAAACAAGGGAAAAAGTAGAGCTTACAACATTTGCAGCTTCCCCCTTTAGTTGAATAGGGGAACACAAAGAAAAATTATGAAAATAAATTAGAGTGGGTGTATAGATACCCAACTCAATATAAGGATGGGAGTGAGTGTATAAATACCCACCTCAATATAAGGTCAATCATTGCAAAAATGAATATCATACCCATATTTTTAGCATCCTACCTTAATCTGAACAAGGGGGCTTGGACAGAAAACATCACATCACAAGATTCACTTTCCCCCTTAATGTTGAAATGAACCACATAGAAAAGATACTACATATTATCCCCTATTAATGTCATATCTCCCACCCAACTCAATTCTACACGCTAGTGAACATGACCTCTAGTACACATAGACTATCATAGACTTTTTTTGGACAAGATCCAGAGAAGTCATCCATAAGGTTTGAGTCATCAATATATGTGTGTCAAAGCATTGGAAGATGTTTAAGGAAGCACCGGTAGGATTAAGTGGAGGATCAACTTCATAATGTGAATGAGAGAACACCATTGAAACATGTTAGGAATAATCTATAGGAGAATCATATGTAACATGTTATGGAAACGGTCTTGACAGACCATGAGTAGAAAAATTATCTAGACAACCTGGGCCAACCACTTTAAAACCATTTTCCGTGGCTTTTATTACCCATTGATTTGGCCAAAATTCTACCTTTTTCATAGTGTGAGTGATGTGCTAAATAGAAAGAAGATTGACTCCAACTCTTGGAACCTAAAGAACTTCTCCAAACTTGGTAGTTTCAATGATGACATCACCACATCCTAAACTTGGTATGGCTTAGTTATCATCAATTATCACTATCTATCCATTGCGATGTTGTCAATCATTAGAAAGGAGGTGTCAATGCTTGGTCATATAACCAGTGGTCCCAAGTCAGTGATCCATTCCTGTGAAGTGGACCAATATGTGAAGTGCATAACCAAGGGTGCATTATGCGATGAGTCGATTGGGTTCAATAACAATGCAAAGAAGCCCTTGTAAAGTCTTCAAAGGTTTTCCTTGATAGGCCAAGAGAAAAAGATGTACCATGTTCTCCCCCCTACCCACCTCCCAAAAAAGGCTACTATGTGCCAACTTTTGTTGTGTGCCAAGAAAAGGCAGACAACTTTGGCCTTGATGGAAGGTTTAACCTTAAGAAACCCTAAAAAGAGATGATCAATTTTAAACACCACAAAACCCTAGAAATAGAGATGATTCAAAACCATTGTTCCATAGTCACAAAAAAAGCCTAAGTAATCCCAATAGCTAAAAATCTTAGACTAGTTGTTGAATCGAGTAAGTGAGATTTACAACCACTCTAATACCATGTGGAGATTCACAAGAAATAGCATGAAAATCAAACAGATCAAGACAAAATTTTGCAATAAATAAAAGAACAAACTAACTCTAGGGTATTGCAACTTTTCAAGAGAAATCAAAGAAGTGCAGTGCAACCCTAAAGAGAATGAACCCAACAAGAAGAGTACTAGAGAGAGAAATAAATCCCAAGTAGAAAAGAGTGCAACACTTGATAGATCCTCTTAGGCAAATCAATGAATTATGAATGAAAAAGAATCACGCGATGATAAATTACAAATGAGACCTGTGTATTTATAGACAATTTAAGATTAGAGTGCTTTCCCCAAGAGGGGTTATAAGCCTATGTGTATAAGGTCGTCTGTAACCAAACTTAAAAAAATAATATTGATTACAAATAAGGTCAGTGATTGCTGAAAGTAAAGCGTACACCATTTTCAACATCCCTACATAGAGACTTGTAGAATGCCAAGATAAAATGTTGAAGACGAGAAAATAATCCTAAGTTCATTGACCAAAAACTAAATTCTATATTGTTTTAAAAAATATTGATAAATACATTTTTTATTATTTTGCTTTCATTGTTGATATGGTTCTCATTTTTTCATTTTCTTTCTTACGTTGCTAGTCTTAGCATTCCTAATTTCAGATTTTGTAATTCTTTGATATACTATTGCATTATATCAGTACTTCCTATAATTTTTTGAGATTGCCATATTTTTTGCTATCTTATTTTCAGTGTACATGTTAAGTGCATGCAATCACTGGTGATGAAGTCTGAGAAATCAGGGCACAATGAAAAAACTGCTAATGGAACTAAGAGCATCATCTACAGCAAGAAACTGAAATTATCGCTGGAAAGTGATAAGTATTGCAGACAATCACATCAAAAATAAGTGCTGCAGTTTCCAAAGCAACTTTCAAATCAACAATTTCCATGACCTCCCCTAATACTTGCTTTATTTCTGGTTAATTACTCATACTCCCTGAAAAGTATAGTTTATGCAGCCAAAAAGTTACTCTGTTGGCTTCAACACAATAAGTCATTTGCTTGCTTCCAATCTTCTAGATTTTCCTTTGAAGACTATTGCCACAAAAATACTAAAATTGCCATCTTTCATATCAAGTTTGAGTTCCTTTTCTGGGATATGTAATCACCTAACATAGATGCTAACTAAAATTATCTTCGAACCTGATTCTATATGATAAGATCCTAGTCTATTCATTCCACATTTCGAGTGGAAGGTATACTAATATTATAGTGCTCGAAAGCCCACCTCTGTAACATTTGGGGCCTGGGGTATTAACACCACCTTTTTTTAAGATAGGGGATTGACATATTTTATTTTCCAGATTAAAATGTTTGCATTCAATAGGAGTAAATTGCTAGTTCCAAACAAGATTGAGCACATGTTAAGCATGCAATATTTGAATTCAAGAATAATAATCTTCACTTTCAGTCAAGAAGCATGATTACTTTTATTAATATTATTACATACAATAAATATTTCCTGTAGCATGGCCTAGACAAGGAGCCATTAAATGGATTTTGCTAAAGGGCATGGCTGAGCATTGTGCTCCAAATTCCAGACAGATAATGCATGATGAAAAATGAAAGCCAGGAGGCAAACATCCTCGAAAGTAAAAACCATCTGAAAATGCAAAAGAATGGCATGAACCACATCTTTCAGAAAAGAATGATGGCATTTTTGCTGCCATTTAATCTAAAGAACGACACTCTTGAGAACCATCTCGTGAAAAGAGTGATAACCAAGCATGTGGAAGAGAGAAGGGTAGGTGAATAGGGGATGTGTTAAGGTATTTCTCTGGAACAGCACAGGTGATCTTCCAAAAATCTTAAGCAGAGTCACCTGACAGGAGCAACCTGTAAGCTCTTCTCCCTCAACTCCACCACTGGTACATACATCAGGAGCTCCTCACTGAGAAGGTTGGCAATTCCCTCTGGATTCTTATCATTGGAAAGATCAGCACCTTCTTTAGGACAGAATGTTTCTAAAATCTTTCTCAAACTTTCAAGTTTGAACTCAATATTACCCAATTTTTCCATCTCTGTTAAGTATGAATTGCCAGCGTCATCTGGCTCTTTGATTTGTGGAGTGGACTTGCTACTTTCTACCTTAAGTCTTCTGGTATTTGCAGAAATAACAGGAGCAGCTGATTCTTTTAAACGGTTCATTTTTTTCTTCTTCAAAGACATATAGCGAGCATTTTTGAACCACATATGCACCTGGAAAAGATAATCAAGATTATAAATACAAGTATAATTAAAGAAGCAACAGAAAAAATATATTTATAGAGTCTGGCTGCTATCAGTACAAATAAATAGAATTTCTAAGTAGAAATTTTGAGTGTCCTATAGAAATGCCAAATCGTCAACTGACCTGCCGATAAGTTAGATCCAACTGCTTTGATAATACCAGTTTGCAGGACATTGAAGGTAACTCATTCTCAGCGAAGACTTGACGAAACCTCTATTACATAGACCCAAAAAGTTATCAATGACCCAATCTTAACCACACAGATACCCAATCATATAATTAAAGGTATTCCATGAGCTGAATATAAAATAGTTTGGTTGAAGTGCAGAAGTTCTACATCAATTTTTGAGAATACAAATCCCGTGACACAATGGAAGAAAAGTAAGAGAAAAAGAAATTCCAAAATTAAAAAGAGAAGTTAGATTAGTACCTCAACTGCATTGGCAGGCAGTCTGCTCATAGTTCTTTTACTCTCATTTCTGGAAGAGATAGATAAGGGTGTTTTAATGTTTTTTCTCCTATGCTTCCTTTTTGTATTTCTCGATTTATTTTCTACTCTAACAGAAGATATAAGGGATGCAGATTCAGCTTTCTTTTCTTTTGGTATTTTTTTCTTTGGCCCCACAACACCTTCACCCATGAGATTAGTTTCATTGGATTTTTCATTTCTAGGCATTTCCTGCAGCCAAAGAAAAATGCAAACATTGGTACTTTTACAAAACTGACTGAAAAAAAAAATCACGAGGTAGTTTAGGTCAGTATATAGAAAAAAAACAAGATTATTAGTCTTTTCATTTGGTGTCAATACTAGTGGAGCATCTATGTAGTATGTAGTATGAGCATCAAAAAGACTAACAGTCT
The DNA here is from genome assembly GCA_001517045.1 of Pseudotsuga menziesii. Classification (NCBI taxonomy): domain Eukaryota; kingdom Viridiplantae; phylum Streptophyta; class Pinopsida; order Pinales; family Pinaceae; genus Pseudotsuga; species Pseudotsuga menziesii. The sequence continues at coordinate 1,045,516 of LPNX011152995.1, read as the reverse complement.
GTGGAAGGTGGTTTTAAGGCTGTTCTTGTTTGAATCTAGCCCTTATAGCAATTCACCATTAATCAGCTATCCTTCACATGCTTCAGATTTTCACTGCATTTAGTAGTCATGATGTAAATTTGGTCTTTCCTGCAAGCAGGGAGGGGGCCTAAGTACGGCCCAAACTGAGGGAAATACTCATAAATTATAATGCATCTGCCTAAGTACGGCCCAAACTGAGGGAAATACTCATAAATTATAATGCATCTGCCACTCAGGAGCATGGCGCCACCAAAAATGGCATGGAATTTTGTGCTCAAAGTTTGTCATGAGGTTATAACTCTAATTCTGTTTCTGACCTGCCTGTTTGAATTTCTGCTTTTCAATACAATGGAGCTTGTTCTGAGATTTCACAGCATGAACTGCTTGGACGTTTCAAAGTAAAAATGATATTTGACAACATGATTACAGCTTAGGTGAGGGATGCTTAGGATCCCTTTGGATGGCATATTAAGGGTATTTGTAATCTGACAAAAGGTTTTTCTTGTTCACCTTTATGGATGCCAAGGTCTGCCTGGAACTTTTGCAGAGATGCCTTTGGACTCAAGAAATGCTTTGCTAGTGTTTTTCCACTGGTTGGAAGATTTCTCTGTTCAGCAAAGCTCTATTTCCCCATCTGGGAAGAGTTGTCTTGACTCTTTCCTGTCCAGCTCTGGTGTTTTTCAGAATGCTTTGGGCAACCTTTGGGCAAATTTGTGTGCTATGAATCTGACAGACCTTTTAATGCACAGCCAAATCATAGGATCTGCCTCGAATTCAATCTCATAAAGGATCTTATAGAGTTGAGTGACATTCAAGTTGGAAAGAAAGTCATTCATTGACTAGAATGCTACAGTAACATTCCTAATACATGTTTCCACTGACAAAGTCCTGATCATCAGATCAAGGACTGCCCACTAATGGCTAAAAGTTCCCCAGCCTTGTCGAACCACGGGCCTTCAAGGACAATCAGGCCCAGTCAGCTTCTGAGATCAAGCAGGAGGGTTGGAGTGTTGGACCTTGAAAAAGAGGAAGAAACCCTCAATGGGTATGGCTCCTGTTATGCCACAACATACTGTATTGGCATACTACTAATTTTGCTTCACTTCTACTGATGGATCCCAGATTCTTAGTGATATCCTTTCTTTTCTGCTGAAATATTTAATATGATATGGGTGATCATATGATATTACTATGATGCCATGCCTTACTGATGATGATGTACTCATGGATGATGTTATATTTCACTGCTACTACATGATGTATTTGAATGTTTTGACAAGTATAGCTAGTATTATCAGTCATAGGTTGACGAGGGTGAAGAGGTTTTGGTTTACTTGCATACCATGTACCAAGATGACTCTTGGCTTCACAAGGACTACTCCCCCCTCTTCAGTTTCATTTCTGACTTTATCCATATCATCCATATCACTCCGCTTTTGGTCTGCATCCCAATGGTTTAGAGTTGACTTGATTGACTCTTTCCCTCCCCCTTTGTGAATATGTCACGTTCCATACTCCTTGATGTCTCCCTTATATATCTTAAGTTGTGTTGTAGTGACACCGCAGAACAGGACGCTTTCAAGTATATCCCTGTGGCCAGCTGTCAATAGTCAGGAAGAACTACAAGTAGAGATTCCTAATGCAAGATGCTTTTGGGTAGATCCCTGTGGCTGGCTGTAATAACAAGGAAACTCTAGAAATGAGCAATGCCCTTCCCTGAGATCCAAAATAAATTCCCTATAAAAAAATAAAATGATTAACGGTTGAAGGAATAGTTAACCCCTGTCAGGGTTATGGGCGCTTGACTAGCAGCAATGTAAGGCCTATTTGCATGAAAATGCTTTACTGAGGCAACTCTGTTAGGGCTATGGACACTTGGTAGCAATGTTGCTGAGGCCGTGTCATCACTGGGATCCAAAATGTATAAAACCAGGGCTGGTATCCTTCAATCCGTTAATCCTGCAAAAAGAAAAAGTGATGAACAGAAAAATCAAAAGAAAAAGAAGGAAAGGGAAATATTACTGCTGAGATCAAAAGGAAAGGTATCTTAACACACTCCCTCTGATAGGACACTCATTGTTCTTTGCTACTTGCATGGTTGGCTAAACTACAAAGGATCCTTTATTCCTTTATCATGAGTCATTCAGTCAGCCTAAGCCAAATCAGATTCTAAACCTAATTCAACGTTTGTATCCACTCCGAAGAACAACTGGTCCTTGTAAATGCTTTGATGTCAACATGGTAATGGTATGTTCCTAAATCATTAATCCAATGAATTCATTGAAGATACTTATGGGGTAGATTATCATGTTACACGTGACTATGCTATATGATGAATCAATATTAACAGTTAAATACATCATTCTAAACCTAACTCATCATATGTATCTACCCCAAAGAACAACTGATCCTTGTAAATGCTTTGATGTTAACATGGAAATGGTATGTTCCTAAATCATTAATTCAATGAATTCATTGAAGATACTTATGGGGTAAATTATCATGTTACACATGACTATGCTACATGATGAATCAATATTAACAGTTAAATACATCACGATTTCTATGTACATTTTTGCACATGTACATCATTACTACTGGTCCACATGGCACATTTCTTGGTAGCATTACATTTTCAGTCATACCGGTGCATCATCATGCCTCCTTCAGATATTATATAGAGGTTTTGATGATATTATAGTCAACTTGACTAAGTTTGACTAGTTCAAAGTTTTGACTTGGTCAACCCAACAAGGCAGCATATCAATGGCAGGTGTTAGCAGTGTTGCAAACATCAGTGCGACGAAAAAATCGGCAGGGTCTAGGAAACCAGTGTTACCAACATTGGCCGAGAAATCGTGAGTTTTTCAGCTCGGCAATTTTTTCTCAAAAAATAGCCAAAAAAATCGGGGCGATTTTTTCCCGATTTTTTGCCGATTTTTGCCCGATTTTTGCCCGATTTATCTTGAGATATTGCCGATTTTTTCGAGGCAATCTTTTTCCCGATATATTGCCGATTTTTTCCCGATTTATCCCGAGATATTCCTGATTTTTTCCCGATTTTTTCTAAAGCTGAAATTGAATATTTTTGTATTTTTTTAAGTTTGCCGATTTTTTGCCGAGATATCCCGAAACGATGTTTCCTAGACCCTGCCGATTTTTTTGCCACGCCGATGTTTGCTACACTGTAGGAAACATCGTTTCGGGATATCTCGATAGCACATCGGCAAACATCAGCAATAAAACGACAAACTTAAAAAATACAAAAATATTCATTTTTTCAAATGTTTAAACCTCTAAAGCAACAATAACATCGAATAAACACAATGCCACATGAATATGGAAAGAAAACCGATATATAAGATGTTTAGTGATACATCACACATCAAAAATGAATTGTGTCCTGAATCATAATTCCCGAGTCATCAAAAAATATAACAAATGTATCTCATGATCATCATGAATCAATAATAATAATAAATGAAATTAATTAGTTCGACTAGGATACTAAATGCCCTGCAAGGGCGGATTAATTAATGTTGTAAGAATGCTCTTAAATTAATTAATTAGTGTCACAAGAATGCACTAAAATTAATTAATAGTGTTGTAAGAATGCTCTTCAAGGGCAGATTTCATAACAGACTCCTTACACTCCACCCTCCACAAAGTCAAAATCACCTTTAGAAAAAATTGGGAAGAAATCGACAATATCTCGGGATAAATCGAGAAAAAATCGACAATATCTCGGGAAAAAATTGGCCTGTTTTTTTAGGCGATGTTTTGAGGAAAAAATAGTGAGCAACTAAAATTGAGATTTCTCGGCCGATGTTTGCAACAATGGGTGCTAGTATCAGTCAGCATTATTTGTAACTCCGAGGGTCATTTCTGATCCATTTCCCCTTCATGTTAGTTCTAAGTTAATTGGCTTTGAATTGAAACTTTTCCTAAGGTTTAATTTAAAAATCCTACGTTTGGTTTACATTCATTTGAGCAAAGAAATAGAGGCATTTCAGGGGCGTTTTGAGCAGAGATATAGGCACGTATGATCTTCAGAGGATGTTTGGACTCATCACAGCTAGTTTCCCCTTTCAGTTAACATGGCTACATGCATATGTGGATTAATGACATTTAATTAAGACTTTCCTATTTTTTTATTTAAAAATGCCTAAGTTTTATTTGGCTAATAATAAAGCCATTGCGGGAAATTTCAGATGATGATTTAGCATGATGAGTCACTTTTGGGGATTATTTAGAGACTTTCTAATGGCTTCTGGATGTTCAGTGGATCTTTTTGATGACATGGCACACTCATATACATATGTCATTGGTTTAGAGGAAAATTCCTGAGATTATTCTTCACATGTCCAAGGGATATTAATCCTAAAGGGGCACACTTGACTTTCCATCACACATGCATGCTTGACTCTCTAGGAAGCAGTACTTGCTCAAGAGGGGTGCATTTGTTGGTTTGACTCCGTTGGTTTTTGCACATTGATTTGGAGATTGCTCATTGCATTGGCACTACCCACAGTATTTGCTCATGGTTTTGGATGTGCACATGGTTTTTGCACATGCTTTTGTATCACCCATGGTATTGACATAGCTAAAGCACCCTCCTTAGCTATAAAAGGAGAGGTTGGCTTCATTGTAAAGGGAGATGGGTTTTGAAGAGATAATGAAATAATACTAAGAGTTGGGTTTCCATTTGTGAAATTGTGTGTCATTGTGCTTGAATCTTTATAGTATATGGATTTCCAAGCTTTCTTTCCATAGTTGCTAAACTACTTTTCAACAAAGTTGAGGTTACATCTATTTAATTTTTTTTCATTAAAGTAAAAAGCGGTAGGGATTGCTAGTAAACCTCCTTACTTGATTAGTATTTTAAGTAGATTACTGGATTGTCGCAAATCCTCCTTTAATTATTCATGTTAATCTTACCTTAATGATCAATCTAACTCCTTTGTATGACTTGTAGAACTGGATTGCTAGGCAAGCCTCCCTTTTTATTGTAGGTTTTTCAAAGGAAAGTGAAGCGAATTAGTGGTTGGAATTTCAATAGGAAAGAGGAAAGGATTGCTAGGAAAGAGGAAAGGATTGCTAGGAAAGACTCCTTCCCTTGAAGAGTTGCAAAGCTTCCAATGAAGGGTGTTGTAGACTCCATCTACCCTACTCATCTTCTTTAGAAAGGCACTGGTTTCATCCTTCTTCTTGATGGTCTCATTACTAATGACTCATTTTTATTTATCTGTTATTATGTTCATAACATTGCCATCCCCTTAAAAATTGCTCTGTCCTCAAAGCAAGGGTAATGAGGGGTATCGTCGACAACAATCTTTTGTTTCCCATGACTCATCTTCTTCTGGAAGGCTTTTCCACTTGATGAGGTATTCTTTAATAGTTCTGGAACTTAACACCTTTCCTTTAGTGGCAAGAATATCATCTAGCTCTAAAATAGTTCTTCCATCGTCATCGAATTCAAGGATATTTGTTTGCACTGGTTGGAATTGTCTTAGCACCTGCTTGAGACATGATACATGGAACACGTTATTGATGCAATTGTTGTAATGTTCCATTTTGATAAATAGGGAATTGACTGAGGACATTTAATACCAGGAGCATAGTAGAACAATTATTCAATATTATTAAGTCATCAGTATAGTAAAGAGGGCCATCGGGGTTATTATCATAAATCATGCAGAGCATGCAAGCTTTATTTCTTCAGTCTTAAAGTCAATGAGAAATTAGAATTGCATGTATGCAAAAGTAAAGCGCAAACCCTAAAAGTACATGCTAAGCTATAAGAAGGGTTATTGGACCAAAGAAGAGATCGATTATTATTATTGTGGATTTGGAGTATTTGAGCAGCAACACGACGTGTAGCAGCAACAGTTGGGGTTGAAGACAACGTCTTCAGCTAACGAGGGTTCGACAATGAAATATCTGCCATAGTCTCCTTCAGGGTAGGCCATTCAAGTTCACCAGCAGCTTTCACCTTATTCATCTGTATCCAGTGATCTAGCATTCCCAGGAAGAGGTTCACATGTGCAGCCGGGGATTGAGCTAGAAAACCCCAAAGTATTCACTGGATCTCTGAATCCTAGGTCCTCTTCCGCATAACAGCTTCATCATCAGCAACAGGGTCACTCTATTGCCTTGAGTGATTATCAGTTCTTAGTTTGCTCATCCAGAGTAGTTATCAGTAGATTCGTGCAGCTGGGGGTGTGAACACCAAACAGGAGGATCAATTCCCTAGCCATCTTAGAGGGGTCAAAAACTCTACCTGCACCGGTCATTCTCTCCGGTACAGGAAGATCTACACCCCGGCAAAATCTCAGCTCCATCAAGCTACTCCTTCACAGAAAACGTCACCTTTAGCTGAGGAGAGGGTTTCTTGCTGCTGGGCGATAACACCAGGAAGAAAGCATCATTACCTCACCAGTCCAGCTCTGTATGCATGCATCTTATCTCTGGAGTATCATCAGCTTTATTATTAGTGGTAAGTGTTTACCTTCTTTCTGTAAATCTTTGCCCTAGTTTAGCTATAATTTAGGGCCATTGTCTCGGCACCTTGCATGCAAATTTTTATTAAGTACTCTTGCACATTTAGAGAGTACAAGTAAGCCCTAGAATAGTGAAACAGTAGGATATCAGTATTTCGGATATTACAATTGTTGCCTGGTAAACTCAATCCATAAGCTACTTCGCTAAACTTTTTTAGTAATTTGGAAAGGCCCGTAGAACTTAAGAGCCAATTTGTTCTTTCCCTATTGTTTGATGGATAATTGTTTGTAGCATTGAAGCCTTTCAAACACCCAATCGCCTTCTTCGAACTCTCTCTCTGTTCTGTGTTGATCTCCTTGCCATTTCATTTGATTACGAGCTATTGCTAAGTTTTCTTTTAATAATTTAATGATTTTTGGTCTTCATCTAGTTGATTCCTTATAGCTTGGACTGTAGTGTTAATCAACGCAAACTCCCTCCATTTAAGCGGTTCATATATATATTAGGCTTGAAAAGGGATCATATTAGTTGTCGTGTAATAGGTAGAATTATACCACCATTCGGCTAAATGTAACTAGTGGGGCCACTTATTTAAACAACACAGGTAAGCTTCTAAGCATTTATTTACAATTTATGTCTAACAATCTATTTGTGGATGGTAGGTGGACCTCATATTAAGGGATATCCTAGTTTGTTTGCAAAAATATCTCCAAAATTTTCCCTTAAATTTTGCATCCCTATTGTTGACAATGATCTTCGGAAAACCATGCAATTTATAAATATTCTTGCAATAGAGTTCAACAATCTGTTTTGTTGAGTCTGTTTTTCTTACTGCCATAAAATGTGCATATTTGGTTAGTTTGTCAACCACAAACAAAATCTTGTCCTTTCCCCCAAACATATGTAACCCTTCAATGAAGTCCATCGAGATTTCTTCCCATTATTAGTTGGGGATGTGTGCAGGATTAAATAACCCTAGAGGCATAACATTTTAGTTTTATTTCTTTGACGTGTCAGATTCTGCGACAATTTTTTGAATATCCCTATTCATCCCCTTCCAATAAAATGATTGTTGTGCATTATAATAGGTTTCGAAAAAACCTACATGTCCTGCTGCTAAGGAGCTATGTGATTCCCTTAAGACTTTCATTTTAAACTTCAAGGATGGACTTAGGTAGATTCTATCCTTGTAACATAAAATGTCATTCCTCCATTCAAATTTTGGGTGTCAGTTCAAATTGTTGATTATGGAATAAGATTCAGGATCTTTGGCACGCTCCATTCGGATTTCATCTAACCAGTCGAGAATCACCATTGTTGCATATATTGTTACTTCCTCATCTTTTCGGGATAATGCATCAACAACTACATTGCCATTCCCCTTTTTTTGTAATATTTCCATATCAAAGGTTAAGAGTAGGTTGAGAGTTTCTCAATCCATTTTTGTTGTTAAGAGGATTTTTTTTTTGTTGTAATTGGTATTGAAGTCTATTGTGATCTGTACGTATTGAGAATTTACTTCCTAGAAGATACTGTCACCACTTAGACAACACATGTATAATGGATAGCATTTCTTTATCATATATGGATTTTAAGCTCTCCCTTTTGTTGATCTTATGTCTCTCAAAAGTTATTGTGCTTATTCCAAAACCTAAAGCATCACATTCTACCACAAATGGATTTGTAAAATCAAGGGTTACTAACACAGGTGTGGATGACATAACCTTCTTCAATGTCTCAAAACATTCTTCCACCTTGTTATTCCATTGGAAAGATTTTTTCTTTAATAGGTTTAATAGAGGTGTTGTCAAATGAGCATAGTTCTTGATGAACCTTCGGTAGTAACCTGTTAATCCTAGGAATCCCTTTAATTTTGATATATTATGTGGTTTTGGCCATTCCATAATAGCTTTGATTTTACTGGGATCCACCTTAACCCCTTCCTTGGATATGACATGGCCAAGGTATTCTATGTAATGTCTTCTTCTAATTAAGCACCCAGAAACACCCCTTAACCTATTTAATTCCCATAGGTTTGAGCGGGTACTAATAAATAGGGAATTGACTAAGGACTAATGATGCATGGGGATGAAAAGTACATTGATATAGTGTTATTAAGTCATCGATGGATTAAAAGAGGTCCCTGCAAGCAGATCCTCTAATCTCTTGCATATATGAGGCCATACTCGATCGCACCCTTCAAGTACCTCAACACGTGCTTTGCTGCAACCATGTGAACACGTCTCAACTCCACCATGTACTTACACAAAGTGTTCTCCGTAAAGCATATATTCAGCCTCGTGTTCGTCAAGTAACAAACCGATCATCTACCGATAGACTGTGGCATCAACTGTCTCTAAAGTAAGATAACATTGAAACTTCAAGTTTGATTCCATTGGTGAACATCTCGAACCTATTCAAGATCTCGACTGCACATTTTTCCTTTGCTAAGGAAAATCTCCTCTGGATTTTGCCACACCTCTAATCTTGAGAATCATGTCAAGATTCGCAAACATTGATATCTATTGTAGTCACTTCCCTCTGAAGCGGAGCACCATCTGCTCTCTACATCTTGTACTCTTTGCATCGGGATATTCTTTACTAGAGTGACAGGTAGCCTCCTTTGATGCTAAACTTATGTGTATCCATTTATGTCATCTCTCAAGGTCACTAGATACCAAGATCCTCCATCTCGAACTTTGTTGAAAGTTCCTCTTGCACCCATCTATGATCTTCTCATCCTCTGTAGGCTTCCATCTTCAACCTTGTAGTAAAGGTTGAGATCTCCATCACTCTAGGTGATCCTCAAGCTCGTCATGTAACTGTATGTGTTATCCCATGGGTTCCTTTTGAGCTCCTACGAAGCCTTCTTCAATTTGCACAGATGTGGTTCTCTATAGAGAGTCCCTAGTCCTGGAAGTTGTTCAATGTGCACTTCTACTTCACTAAAGAAGTGTGGCTGGTCATTGGAGAAAATGTCTCACCATAATCGACTCCCTCTTTCTGAGAGAAACCACGAACCTTGCTTTGTATCTCTTGATGTTGTCATCGGTTGCAACCTTTAAAGTATCCTTCCGTTCTTTCTTCTCAGTTACTTCTTTATAGCTGGAAGGATCTCTCTTTATCTTGGATTCTTTTTCTCGTGTCCAAGTTGATCTTCTCTTGTATGTGTTCACCTTTCGAGGTGGATCTACAGGTCTCTATGGTTTGGTCATCTCATGGTCATCATGTTCTTTTGAAGTCCCCTCTTCTATAACTATGCTTTTGAATCAGGGAGCTTCAGGTTCTTCTTCATGTGCTTTATCTAAGTAAATTTGTTTTGAGTGTTATGGCTAAACCCTCGTCACTTGTTCTTCGGAGCAAGACTTCTCTTGCACACGATCTTTCCTACAAGTCAAATTCAGTTGTATGATTAAAAACATTTCATAATTTCCAAAACATATTAATAGTGACAAATACTAATGTATAAATACATATGTCACATAGTCATGCAATCATCTTAGCCAATACAACATTTATCCATATCCCGTATACATACGGTAACTTTCTAGATGCCTTCCATCTCTACGAGGACATTATTAAGAGTATGCACTACTCCCAATATGTCAGCAAAGAGGTTTCATTCTAGATAAGTAGCAATGGGATGTTGTATAGCACCATAGGCTACTTACCCTGTAATGTCCTCATCCGATTAGGCATTAAGGACCAAAACCGCTAACCTATGTGATTCATGTGGGTTCGAGCGGTTACTAACAGTTAAGGAATCAACTGAAGAATGATGCCATCTACAGAAAATCTAGGGCATCAATATGATATCACCATTAGGTCAAAGAGGGCCACCGGAGCCAAAGGCCAGTGGTATGCATGACATCTAAGCGTTATTTAATGATGCATGCACCCATTTAAGTCTCCATGCGCATGCATGCAAGTCAACTGCAAATTAGAAGTTAAAGTGACCTAATTAGGTCAAATTTAGGGTTTTCGCAGTTGAAAGTTATAAAAGAAAGATAAAGTGAATGGAGACTTCACTTTTTTGGATTATTATTATCTTTGAGCTCTTGAGAAGCAGCACAGCGTGCGGCCACAGCAGTTGGGGTTGGAGACAGCGTATTCAGCTAACGGGATTTCGACAGTGAGATATCTGCCCTAGTCTCCTTCAGGATAAACCATCCAGGTTTGTCACCGTGTCTATTGCATTCATCATTATCCAGTGTTCCAATATATGTCCGAAGGTTATTTGCAGGTTCATCCGTACAATTGGGGCATTTAGCTGGGAAACCCTAGCCATTCACCAGGACTCTGGATCACCATATTTCTACCGCATGCAGCCTGCATCCTCACTGATAGGATCACTCTACTACATTGGGTGATTATCAACTATCAGATTGTCTATCTGGGGCAACTAGCAGCAGTTTATTGTGGGGGCGTGAGCAGCAGACTAGGAGATCAATTCGCTAGGGCATCTGGAGAGGTCAAAACTCTTGCATGCTCCATCCATCCTCTCCGGCACGGATACGCCTTCCTTCCGACTTATTTCTAGCTGAAACTAACCATCCCTTCAGCAAAAACGTCACACTTGTTTGATTCAGCCATCCGGGGTATTGCAGCAAAAAACAAGGTCATTTCTTCATCAGCTCAACTCATCTTGCATGCATATTCTCTCTGGAGCATACTCAGTCGCCTTATCAGTGGTAAGTGTTCATTTTATCCTGCAAACCCTAACCCTAATTTCAGCTATAAAATAGGGAAATTTTGCATGGCAGTTTGCATGCCCGGCTATTTCAGTAAATTTGCATAGAAATAGAAAATATCAGGATTTGGGATATTACAGTGGTATCAGAGCTATCTTCTTGGCCAACTGTGGGCTTGAGAAATGAAAAGTAGATGAATACAGAAGAGGACCCTTTTGTAACCTATAGGAAAAGAAGGAGTAGGTACACGGAGGACTTTGAAGATATCCAACTGGAAGATATCAGCTCGTATACACTCTGACAGGGGAAAAGGAATGGGGGAAGATGAAGACAAGATAGAGTTTCACAAATTAGTATCTGCATTGCAAGACTTAGCCAAAGGGCAAAAAGATGTACTCAATGCAATTAACAGATTATCGGCGAAACCAGAACTAGGTAACAACAATACCCCTCCCTCACCAGTAGACAGAGGGTCTACAAGCAGCAGCGGGAAGGTTGCGTATACCAATATACAGAATACACCGCACATATATAGCAGACCTTGCAACAGGTCTACTATGCCTCACTTCTTGGCAGATGCGGTAGGAGGTCCAGTCATACAAGTAGAGCCTAGCGAACCCTTTGGGGCTTATTTGCAGGAATATAGGGACTTAGGGGATGAGTTTCATGCAGCTATGTCTTTTTCAGATTTTTGCAACATGAAGACTAGGAACAAGCCCCGGAATTTCAACAAGGGATTCAATCACAACTATGAATTGCAGAAAACCTTAGGCAGGTTGGCCATTCCAAACTTTGACGGGACTCGCGGAGGATCAGCGTGGATATGGGTTCAAAAGTTGGATACCTATTTCCAACTCAATCCCATGACAGAGACAGATGCCTACTATGCCACACTCCACCTGAACGAAGAGGCTCACGAGTGGTGGTACCACGGATTAGTGACATTGGGTCACAACACCATACACTCCTACGGTGAGTTCACCCAGAAGCTCATGGAGAGGTTTGACAGGAAGGATCCAGAGATACATTTCAAGGAGTTAGCTCAACTCAAACAGACAGGTAGTGTAGAAGCCTTCATCTCAAAATTCTAGAGGATAGCAATCATGGTAACAGATGTGTCAGAGAGCAGGTTGACGATGTTATTCACTGAGGCCCTAATAGAGCCACTACAGGGATGGGTGAAAGCCTACAAACTCCCCACTCTGCAGGATGCCATTAGCAGAGCCAGAGATCTCCAGGATTCAATTCCGAAGAACAGGTTCCCTCTCAAAAGCAACTTTCATGTTAGGGACAAGGACAGGAAACCTTTCCAGCAGGATGTTCCCAAGAAAACATGGTTAGACGAGGACGCTAGAAAAGACTTAAGGCGGAAGCAAACCCTTTGGGGCTTATTTGCAGGAATTTAGGGACTTAGGGGATGAGTTTCATGCAGCTATGTCTTTTTCAGATTTTTGCAACATGAAGACTAGGAACAAGCCCCGGAATTTCAACAAGGGATTCAATCACAACTATGAATTGCAGAAAACCTTAGGCAGGTTGACCATTCCAAACTTTGACGGGACTCGCGGAGGATCAGCGCGGATATGGGTTCAAAAGTTGGATAACTATTTCCAACTCAATCCCATGACAGAGACAGATGCCTACTATGCCACACTCCACCTGAACGAGGAGGCTCACGAGTGGTGGTACCACGGATTAGTGACATTGGGTCACAACACCATACACTCCTACGGTGAGTTCACCCAGAAGCTCATGGAGAGGTTTGATAGGAAGGATCCAGAGATACATTTCAAGGAGTTAGCTCAACTCAAACAGACAGGTAGTGTAGAAGCCTTCATCTCATAATTCTAGAGGATAGCAGTCATGGTAACAGATGTGTCAGAGAGCAGGTTGACGATGTTATTCACTGAGGCCCTAACAGAGCCACTACAGGGATGGGTGAAAGTCTACAAACCCCCCACTCTGCAGGATGCCATTAGCAGAGCCAGAGATCTCCAGGATTCAATTCCGAAGAACAGGTTCCCTCTCAAAAGCAACTTTCCTGTTAGGGACAAGGACAGGAAACCTTTCCAGCAGAATGTTCCCAAGAAAACATGGTTAGACGAGGACACTAGAAAAGACTTAAGGCGGAAGCGAACCCTTTGGGGCTTATTTGCAGGAATTTAGGGACTTAGGGGATGAGTTTCATGCAGCTATGTCTTTTTCAGATTTTTGCAACATGAAGACTAGGAACAAGCCCCGGAATTTCAACAAGGGATTCAATCACAACTATGAATTGCAGAAAACCTTAGGCAGGTTGACCATTCCAAACTTTGACGGGACTCGCGGAGGATCAGCGCGTATATGGGTTCAAAAGTTGGATACCTATTTCCAACTCAATCCCATGACAGAGACAGATGCCTACTATGCCACACTCCACCTGAACGGAGAGGCTCACGAGTGGTGGTACCACGGATTAGTGACATTGGGTCACAACACCATACACTCCTACGGTGAGTTCACCCAGAAGCTCATGGAGAGGTTTGACAGGAAGGATCCAGAGATACATTTCAAGGAGTTAGCTCAACTCAAACAGACAGGTAGTGTAGAAGCCTTCATCTCAGAATTCTAGAGGATAGCAGTGATGGTAACAGATGTGTCAGAGAGCAGGTTGACGATGTTATTCACTGAGGCCCTAACAGAGCCACTACAGGGATGGGTGAATGCCTACAAACCCCCGACTCTGCAGGATGCCATTAGCAAAGCCAGAGATCTCCAGGATTCAATTCCGAAGAACAGATTCCCTCTCAAAAGCAACTTTCCTGTTAGGGACAAGGACAGGAAACCTTTCCAGCAGGATGTTCCCAAGAAAACATGGTTAGACGAGGACACTAGAAAAGACTTAAGGCGGAAAAAGTTATGTTTCACTTGTCAGGAACCATGGGTGCCAGGACACAGGTGTGCAAGGAAGGCGAAGACTCACTACATCGAAGTGTATTCGGACAGTGACAAGGAGGACTATGAGCAGGGGGCCACAGAAGAACTACGGGCAGCTGAGGAAAAATCACTCTAGGGTGATACACCAGAGGGAGTCATTGCTACATTATCTGGAGTACCAAGATTCCATACTCTCAGGGTCAAAGGAGTAGTACAGGGTCACAGAGTAGGAGTATTGATTGATGGGGGAGCAACCCACAATTTCATTGACTCCACTTGGGTAGCCAAGAGGGGTATTCAAACCGAGAAGTTCGAAGGATTTACTGTAGTAGTAGCCGAGAACTCTAGCATAGAGTGCAACTACTAGATTCCAAAATTGAATGTCACATTAGGTAACTATCAGATGACAGATCCATTTTATGTAGTAGATGTATCAAATACTCATGTAGTATTGGGTGTTCAATGGCTTTATTCAATAGGGAAATATACTACAGACTACCGGGCAATGGAAATGGATTTCCAGGGTCCAAACGGCAAACAGGTAGTTTTCAGGGGCATGAACACTTATCCCCCAAAACCGGTCTCTTCACAAAGAATGGAGGCAATACTCAGACAGGATCACATAGAATGGGCTACAGAAGGTTTTGTCACCTTTAGGAAACCTCCAGAAACCAGCACACAACACCCAAGTGATATTCAGGCCTTGTTACAGAAGCACAAAAAGATATTTCAGGACCTTCCATCAGGTAGACCACCAGACCGGGGCTTTGAACACATCATTGAGCTAGAGGAGGGGACACAGGCAGTCATCACCACTCCTTATCAGCATCCCAAAAGATACAAGGATGAGATCGGGAAAAGGATCAAAGAATTGCTGGAGCTTGGATACATTCGACCCAGTTCTAGCCCCTCTGCATCTTCAATGGTCTTGGTCAAGAAGAAGGATGGTACACTACGAATGTGCATCAACTATCGAGCACTCAGCAAAAAGACCATTAAAATTAGGTATCCCATCCCTAGGATTGATGAACTCATGGATGAACTACGGGGTGCCAAATACTTTTCCGAGATTGATCTTCACTCGGGGTACCATCAGATCCGAGTAAGGGACCAAGACATCTCCAAAACAACTTTCTATTGTCACTGTGAGTTTTTGGTCATGCCTTTTGGACTTACCAATGCTCCAGCCACTTTTCAGTCGTGCATGAACCATACCTTCAGAGTTCAGCTACGTAAGTTTTTGCTAGTATTCTTTGATGACATCTTGATTTACAACAAAACATGGGAGGAGCATCTGAAACACCTGGACGAAGTACTGAGCATTCTAGAAGAACACTCGCTTTACGCGAAAATGTCCAAGTGTGAATTTGGCATGAAGGAAATGTTGTATCTAGGGCACACAATCAGTGAAAAAGGAGTACAGGTTGAAATGGAGAAAATCCGAGCTATCAGAGATTGGCCCGCACCAAAAACAGTCACAGAATTGAGAGGCTTCTTAGGTCTTTGCACTTATTACCAAAGGCATGTTAAGGTATTCTCCCAATTTGCCGCACCCCTCACAGATCTCACAAAGAAGGGAGCATTCACCTAAACAGAACTAGCACAGAAAACTTTCGAGGAGATGAAAGTCATTATGAGTTCTTGCCCAGTTTTAGCATTACCAGACTTCTCACAACCATTTGTAGTAGAATGTGATGCCTCAGGGGAAGGTCTAGGAGCAGTATTGATGCAAAAGCATCACCCTATTGCATTTGAGAGCCGAAAACTAAAGAACTACGAGCGCCACTACTCCATATATGACAAAAAAATGCTAGCCATCTTACATGCTCTCACGAAGTTCAGACAGTACCTGGTGGGCAGTAAGTTCAAAATCAAGACAGATCATAATAGCCTCAAGTATTTCTTGGAGCAGAAGGAACTGAATGAGCGCCAACAGAAATGGGTCAGCAAAGTACAAGCCTACGATTTCGAGATCGAGTATGTAAAAGGTAAGAATAATATAGTAGCTGATGCATTATCCAGGCAACCCACCTCACTATCTCTCATGAGTATATCCACAGATTGGAGGGCACTTCTCTTAGTAGAATACTCCAAAAATAAATTCACTTGCAAATTATTGGATGGACAGATTCAAGATGACAGGTACAGGATTGTCGATGACATCATCTATTACAAGAACAAGATATACCTCATCCCAAAATCAACTTTGAGGAAAAAGATCATACATGCAGCACATGACTCTCCATTATCAGGACAGTAGGGTTTCTTGAAGACCTA
The DNA here is from genome assembly GCA_001517045.1 of Pseudotsuga menziesii. NCBI lineage: Eukaryota > Viridiplantae > Streptophyta > Pinopsida > Pinales > Pinaceae > Pseudotsuga > Pseudotsuga menziesii. Next base: position 1,029,110 of record LPNX011152995.1, on the reverse strand, counting down.
CAGACAGATCCGAGAGAGGTTCTCATGGAAGGGCCTCAAAGGGGAGGTTATGCAGCACGTACGGGAATGTAGCATATGTCAGTAGAACAAGATCAAGAACATCCATCCAACAGGGTTGCTTCAGCCACTACCAATTCCAGAACAAAAGTGGCAAAGTGTCTCCATGGACTTTCTTACAGGATTGCCCAAGGTCCAAGGGCGGGATTGTTTATATGTCGTAGTTGATAGACTGACCAAGTTCGCGCATTTCTTTTCTATGTCATCTGATTACTCTACAGCTCAAGTAGCTAAGTTATTCTTCAGGGAGGTCTTCAAGTTACACGGGTTACCTAATACCATTGTCAGTGATCGGGATAGTAGATTTACAGGTGCCTTCTAGCAGGAACTATTCAGATTAGTGGGGACCGAACTGGCTACTAGCACGAGTTATCATCCCCAGAGCGATGGACAAACTGAAATTGTCAACAAGTGGATTGAAGGATATCTGAGGAACTACGTAACAGGGCAGCAATGAACCTGGATTAAATGGCTACACTTAGGGGAGTACTACTACAATACTACCTATCACATGTCTATTAGGATGACACCTTTTAAGGCATTATATGGCTACGAGGCCTTGGACTATGCAGATTTAGCATTCAGAGACAGTAGGGCTCCTAAGGCAAAGGATTGGATATAGGACAGTCAGGATATTCTTAAAATATTGAAGGAAAACTTACAGACGGCCCAGAATCAGCAGAAGTTGTATGCAGACAAACACAGGGTTGAGCGGAGCTTTGAGGTAGGAGATTTGGTATACTTAAGGCTCCAACCTTACAGACAGTCTTCACTTAAGAAGAAAGGAGCGGAAAAGTTAAAACCTTGCTTCTATGGACCCTACAGAATAATCAGGAAGGTGGGAGAGGTGGCATATGAACTAAAACTACCACAAGAAAGTAAAATTCACAATGTATTCCATATGTCCAACCTAAAAAAGAACATTGGGAAACACATTGCTCCATCAACAGAATTACCTCCTTTAGATGATGAAGGACTACTGATACTGATTCCTAAACGGATCATACAGACTAGAGAAAGGAAACTTAGGAACCAGGTGATTAGGGAATACTTGGTTCAATGGAAAGAACTACCTCCAGAGGATGCCACATGGGAAGGTGAACAGGTATTGCAACATCCCAGTTTGCAGTTGCTTGAGGACAAGCAATCTCAAGCGGGGAGGACTGTAATGTCCTCATCTGATTAGGCATTGAGGACCAAAATCGCTAACCTATGTGATTCATGTGGGTTCGAGCGGTTACTGACAGTTAGGGAATCAACTGAAGACTGATGCCATCTACAGAAAATCTAGGGCATCAATATGATACCACCATTAGGTCAAAGAGGGCCACCAAAGCCAAAGGCCACCGGCATTCATGACATCTAGGCATTATTTAATGATGCATGCACCCATTTAAGTCTCCATGCGCATGCATGCAAGTCAACTGCAAATTAGAAGTTAAAGTGACATAATTAGGTCAAAGTTAGGGTTTTCGCAGTTGAAAGTTATAAAAGAAAGATAAAGTGAATGGAGACTTCACTTTTTTGGATTATTATTATTTTGGAGCTCTTGAGAAGCAGCACAGCGTGCGGCCACAGCAATTGGGGTTGGAGACAACGTCTTCAACTAATGGGATTTTGGCAGTGAGATACCTGCCCTAGTCTCCTTCAAGATAAACCATCCAGGTTTGTCACCATGTCTATTGCATTCATCATTATCCAGTGTTCCAATATATGTCCAAAGGTTATTTGCAGGTTCATCCATACAGCTGGGGCATTTAGCTAGGAAACCCTACTCATTCACCAGGACTCTGGATCACCATATTTTTGTCGCATGCAGCCTGCATCCTCACTGATAGGATCACTCTACTGCATTGGGTGATTATGACTATCAGATTGTCCATCCAGGGCAGCTAGCAGCAGTTTACAGGGTTGTGGGAGCGTGAGCAACAGACTAGGAGATCAATTTGCTAGGGCATTTGGAGAGGTCAAAACTCTTGCATGCTCCGGCCATCCTCTCCGGCACAGGTACACCTTCCTTCCGACTTATTTCCAGCTTAAACTGACCATCCCTTCAGCAAAAACGTCACACTTGTTTGATTCAGCCATCCAGGGTATTGCAGCAAAAAACAAGGTCATTTCTTCATCAGCTTAACTCATCTTGCATGCGTATTCTCTCTGGAGCATATTCAGCCGGCTTATCAGTGGTAAGTGTTCATTCTATCCTGCAAACCCTAACCCTAATTTCAGCTATAAAATAGGGAAATTTTGCATGGCAGTTTGCATGCCCGGCTGTTTCAGTAGATTTGGATAGAAATAGAAAATATCAAGATTTGGGATATTACATACCCATTACATGCTTATTAGTAGTATATTGTTCGTTAATGCAACTGTTCTAACATGCATAATACATTTTCTAGATCTAGGAATATAAATATGTAAACAATATTATTTTAGTTATTGGGAGCAAGACTTCTCTTGCACACGATCCTTCCTACAAGTCAAATTCAGTTGTATGATTAGAAACATTTCATAATTTCCAAAGCATATTAATAGTGACAAATATTAATGTATAAAGACATATGTTACACAGTCATGCAATCATCTTAGCCAATACAACATTTATCCATATCCCGTATACATACGGTAACTTTCTAGATGTCTTCCATCTCTACGAGGACATTATTAAGAGTATGCACTACTCCCAATATGTCAGCAAAGAGGTTTCATTCTAGATAAGTAGCAATGGGATGTTGTATAGCACCATAGGCTACTTACCCATTACATGCTTATTAGTAGCATATTGTTCGTTAATGCAACCATTCTGACATGCATAATACATTTTCTAAATCTAGGAATATAAATATGTAAACAATATAATTTTAGTAATTGGGAAATGACAATTTAAACACGTACCTCTGTTGTTTGGTAGACTCCTTAATCTTTGTCTCCTTGCAAGAATTACTAGAGTCTCTAACAATATGCTTTTTCTCCATCATTTGATTATGAGGACCTGTGATTCTCTTGCTCATGATTGGCAATGTTGAGCAAGTCGTCATAGATCTGAGTGTCCCTTCTTCTTCATCAATCACAATTGCATCCCTTATTATCCAATGCTGAGATGGATAATAGGTTCTTCTTCATCATGGGTTGAATCCTTCAAGATCAAAGTACATATCCCTCATCACTTGAGAAATCTTCCCTTGTTCGCATCTCGGTTGGTTCATCATATTCGGTGGCATGAGCTATTAGGGTTGATTGTCATAATCACCTAGCTTTTCTTCTCTTGCAACTGATTAAGCTTTTTCTTGTGTGTATTCCTCCCATAAGTGAGCTTCCTTCTAGAAAAAATTCCTTGAATGGATGATTCCCATGATCTTGGGAGACCATTCAATGTAGTCATCACCACTTCCGTTTCTTTGACATTGTCTCCAATAGCTTCTAGTTGCTCCTTGATCTAGGAGACCCTTGTGAAGTAAGATTGAATGCTTTCCAGCATCTGCATCTTCACACCCTTGAGTTGAGCCCTCATGGTCATCTTCATGTTGATATTATTTTCTTCATATAAGTTGGTCAATACATTGGACATCTCCTTGGAAGTCTTCAAGGAAGATACATGTGAGATCAAATGGTCTTCAATGGAGATGGAAATAATCCTCTTGGGTTTGACCAAGTTCTTCTTATGCTTAGCTTTTCCCTCATCTTCCTCTGGATCTGCAACTTCTTCTTCGACAGAGTCTTCCAAATCATGCTCTTCTAGTATGAGGAGCACTCTATACTTCCATGCCCGGAAGTTCTCATCTTCTTCAAGCTTGGTACTTTTTTTCATCAGGATAAAGTGAGAACCTCAAATGGAAATAGAGAGAATAGAACTCACCAATGAGAGTGCTTCAACTGTATGCTTGCTTCAATGCTTTTTTGGAGGACTGCTTCTGGTGGACCTAAGGCTTGACAGAGAAACCCTAATTTTTCAACGTAGGTGTCTTTCAGATTTGATTGGATGGAAATATCTACCTCCCTAAGGCAAGCTGAGCAGCATAGTCTTTTTCCCAAAATTGTGGACAGAATTGGAAAATATCGGATCCCCTAGTTTTCTCGGTAGTAGTGTTAGCTCAAAATTTGAAATCCATAGAATTAGAAACTCTCTCCATAGAAATATGCGCTCTCCTAGGGCGAGTTATATGGTCCTCCTTTCTCAACTGATCTGAGGGAAGTGCTCGGAATGGGAAGCCCTAGTTTCTTCAATTTCGTCTATAGAATTGCCTCATATTGATTCTAATGTATCATGAAATTCCTACTCCTCAAGGTCTGAAACTTCGTCCTAAGATATCATGATCTGTATTCTTTCCAACCCCATAGATTAGAGCAATATTGGATTCACCAAGTGGAACGTATGCTAAGTTTCCCAAAGTGACATGTTTGTGGATTGGTTTAGTATAACGAACTTGTACAGACTTCAACGTGTCACTGTTTCAACTTCAGAGTTTGAAACTCACTCCACAAAAACTACAGTTCATGCCTTATCTGCAACATCTTATGAAATTCGATTTGGATCTTCCTACCCCGAGATATAGCATTTCTCCCTAGGTCATCTATTTAAACCGAATTCTGGAAGAGGCTAGAACCTTGATTTCGGGGGATCATATCTCCTGAAGAATAGAGAATCTGAGGCTGAAACTCACACACAAGATACATAAAGATTTCATATTCGCCCTGTCAAAGTTTCAGCACCTGAGCCTTCACCAAACTCGAGTTCTAGCGAAAATTCCAAGATGACTAGATTTTTCCTTCTAGGGTTTTCAAGCATGAAACCCTAATCTCTAGTAACTGCAGTTGTAGTAGTGTTTTTGCTGTAAAAAGACTTCTTTCAGGGTGGATCTGATACCATGTTAAGATTCTAATGGTTATACAATATATAAAAACATTTAGCATCATAACATCATAACCATATGCAAAAGGGTCACTAAAAGAAAGACAAAAACATCCACACAAAAGAACACAGAGATTTATCCTGGGGAGCCCTCGTGGGGTAGAAAATCCAACAAAACTTCCTCAATATAGACTTCAACCAAGTACAGTGTAAGACCACAAGAATAAGACTTGTAAGACACCAAGAATAAGACTTGATTGCTTCCTCTCTCCTAGATGGACTGCTCCTTTCTCTAGCAAACTTGCTTGAGTTTTGATGTGTCCAAATGAGGGAGGCTCCTCCCTTGTCTATATTGATCAGTTAAAAAGCCTAATAACCCAACAAGGCTGAATTCTCCTCCCAATCAGGGCCCACATGCCTTGGGAGACTCAAAATTACATTTTAATAATACTTTTGTGGGTACTACTGACCCGACTTACAATGGATGTTTTACCTCAAGACTTTACATGACCATATACATCAATGACATCCCGATTAAAGGAACATCTCCAAAAGGAGGAATAACAATAATAATACAAAATAGAATATCTTTTGCAGTTACATTTCTTTAACAATCTTGGTTGTTGTCGAGAGACATGGGATCCATATAAATCTATGTGTTTGACTTTTCACCCCCAATTGGCTCATCTCTAAGTATAGTCCCATTCCTGTCAAAACCACAAATTCAATGCTAATATAACAAAGATAATAATGTGCACAAGATAGCATTATAATATTTTTATTAAAATCACTCAAGGCATATCCCTTTGCCATTGGAAACCTTAATCTTAAGTTTCCACTTTCAACCTATGGAATAATACTTTTTTTAAATTGAATAAATAATTATTGACTAACTTGCACCACAAGAGTTGCTCAACTCAAAGCAAATGAAAAGACAGATTCAATGTTAGAAAAGGAATATACCATTTTCTGCTCACTGTTAGAAGAAGAATAAACTGTCTGACGAAGAATATTTAAATAAAGTGATAACCATGCCTAACTCCTAAGCCATGAAGTAAATCTCTCAACACTTTACGCTACTATGGAATTTTCAAAGGAAATTTTGTTGGACTTGTTACCTCTCTGATTAGCATGTGTGATTAAAGTCCAAAAGAAGCATGGTTATCCCAAAGGGAACCCAAAGGGAGGTTAGTGTCACCACACAACCCTCTTCTCACTTTTGGTTGGCTCTTCTCCAACTCAAGAGGGGCTTCCCTAAGATAGGATTACTAGGCCTATGAACAATGAAGTGCAAGGTGATGTGAAGAGTAGCTCTAGTAAAGTGTTTGCCTCTTTCATAGTATAGGAAATAAAGGAGTTGATGGGAGGACAAATGAGATCACTTCAAGGACTAGTGCCAATCCAATCAGGGGAAAATGGAGTCAAAAAATCACCAAGTTGGCCTTGCATAATATGTCAACAAGAGAGTATAATTACATGAGCTAACCCAAACCCTACTAAGTGAAGATGAAGGTAATGCTATCAAAACTGGACTAGTCATCGAACCGGCAGAGCCCAAAAATTTGAACCACACTAGAACCAGGGAAATATCGTGAAAAAACTGGTCGACCAAAAAATAGATAAAATACTCAAATTTTGAAAAAAATATATACATTCATGTGCATCCATAAGAATCCAAACAATTACACAAATATGCAAAGTTTCTCATGTATATAGAAAGTAAGGGTGCAAATAACTAAAATCGCATCGAGTGCAATCCATATCTGACCCAAAAGACACCAACAATGAGGCTCTAAATGACCTCTAGAATCCAAAAAACTTCAAAACTTCATACTAAAACAAACAACTACATATCATCAAAATCATTGCCTATAGTGGGGATCATGTTTGTCAATAGCACCCTGTGCCCCTCACCCGTAGGCTCTATCCCTTGCCTCTATCTCGAATCTCAAAGTTGATCCTTCAAGGACAATAGTCAACACCCTACAATTTTCATAGAACCTCCTATTCCAAGCATTAAAAAAAGGTAGAAAAAACTTTGCATGCCTAATAAGTAATTTTGCTTGAGTGAAGGGTACATTTTTACTAAGGTCGTGAAAAAGGAGTTAAACAATCAGCACCACCAAGATCGAGGTACAAAGAGGGGTTGATGTGCTTGGTTAAATGTCTGACCCCTACCCTCATACATGATATAATCCAATGAAACGTTGCAATCCTGAAACCCTGAACACTATTAAGTCTATTGAATTCTGAATGGGATCTAAAATTCTACTTTTTGCATATGAAGTCCAGTGAGGTTGGAACCACTCTCAAACATCATGAAACAATTAATGATAATGCTAAAAATTTAAGTAAAAGGATATAAAATGAAAGATAGGAGAATGCCACTCTTACTTTAAGAATTTAATATTACCATTTAATGTTAATGATGATTATTGTTTAGATTAGGTTAGGGTTCTTTTATTAGAGTAGGTCTTATTTGGTTTTATAAAATGAATTTTTTGGACCCACAACCATGCTTGTATGGTGTCGTATGGAACCAGCTACTCCCGATTCAAGATGGTGGTTTAGACTAGTTGGGGGCCTAATCCGGTCAAACCGGCTTGTTTTTGTGAAACCAAACTGGTTTTGATAACACTGGTTCAAAGTGAACTAGGATTTACAAGGAAAGGATTCGAATGAAGAATCACCTTTCTTTTAAGTTCTTGGGGTTGCACCCTATAAATACAAGTTTAAGGTTGCACAATCTAGACCAAGGTAAAGATACAACACATGACTCCCATATAAATAAACATGCAAAGAAAGGATGAAATAGAGATGAAATTAAAACGCCTTCCTCCAACAAGGTAGCAATACCCTTTCAATGGCCCAAGCAAAAACATAGAAATGACAATGTAAATACCCAATACAACTTACAGTCATGAAGCTCCAAGTAAGATCAAAGTGCTACACATGAACAAGAAGGGAGCCCTTACAAAAAGATTTTCTCCAAGAAAAGATGTATCATTTAAGCCCAAAATAGAGAGAGCTCCAAAACACCAATTATGATAAATAAAGGAGAGAGAAAATCCTTATATGGCTTTAAACAAATCAAAATATTCCGACAAACTCTAACAGCATCCATGAAAGATGGTGGTCAAAGCCAAAAGTACAATATCCAAGAAAAGAAAGGGGTGCATCCATTAAATGAGCATGAATGATGATAAGAAGTTAAACCTAGCCTCCAAAGGCTCTCCAAAGATGGTGCTCCAAGAAAAAGGCCTCAAAAGGTGGAGCGCTTCCTCAAATAAGGTGAACATTCTCCACAAAAATGCTCCAAAAGGCACGCACGATAAAAATACAGTGCAGCTCTTTAAATGATAGTTTTTCAATCCTCAATATTTATCGAACTTTCTATTATAAACACTTTTCATAAACTTCGCAGCCACTCTACATCTAATGGCAATGAGATGGCACAATTTTGAGCACTCTGTCAAAAGATAATTGTTGCCAAAGCTAGGACGCCCCTCCAAAAATATCCCATAAAAAATGGCCTAGATGAGTGTGTAGACATCCCTCTAAAGGGTTGTCACTTGTTACGCGATACCAGTACCAATGCACCTTCAGATGTGTCCCTAGGGAGAGAGGGTCATTTTTTATCAAACCAGGAGGGGTGTTATCCAACAATTTTTTAGGGATGGTTATGGCCAGACCCTTTGGTTTTGTCTTTAGGAGTAATATGGCTTGGTGGCATTGTTGACTGCCCTTTGTTGGGGTTTTTTAACCCTGGGGTTGGAGTCTGAGGCTCCTAGGGGCAGATCATTAGGTCACATGACCCCCAACTTGTTTCAATATTTTGGTGACATTTCTTTCAACTGTGAGGCTTTTGTCTCTCTTCCAAGTCACCTCAGGCACCCTACCAATCCCTCTGTAGACTAGCGCCCTCCCTCCTTGGGGCCTCTTCCACTGATGATGTCATCATCTCCACCAAGCCGTATTGCTTGTTTGGGGGGGGGGGGGGGGGGGAGTTGAGGGATTATCAACATTGTTGGGGTTAGATGGGGCATGACGCCCCCCATTACATACGCGGTACCAGTACCAATGCACCTTCAGATGTGTCCTCGGGGAGAGGGTCTTTTTTTTCAAACCAAGAGGGGTGTTATCCAACCATTTTTGAGGGATGGTTATGGCCAGACCCTTTGGCTTTGTCTTTAGGAATAATATGGCTTAGTGGCAATGCTGACTGCCCTTTGTTGGGGTTTTTTAACCCTGGGTTTGGTGTCCGGGGCTCCTAGGGGTGATCACTAGGTCACATGACCCCCCACTTGTTTCATTATTCCGGTGACATTTCTTTTAGGTGTGAGGGTTTTGTTTCTCTTTCAGGTCACCTTAGGCACCCTCTTGGCCCCTCTGCATACTAGCACCCTCTCTCCTTGGGCCTCTTCCACTGATGACATCATCATTTCCACCTAGCCGTATTGCTTTTTTTTTTTTTTTGGGGGGGGGGGTGCGCGTTGAGGGATTATCAGCATTGTTGGGGTTATATAAGGCATGGCGCACCCCCCCCCCTTGCTTACTTCAGCCTTTAGTTCGGAGTAATTTGCTCAGTGTTAGCCATTTTAGTCATTTTTGGGTAAACTCTAGGGAAAATGCCCCAAGTTACCCACATATTTCATTATTTTATATTATTTCTGTCATAATTTTAAGTTGACAAGTTCTAATTTCAAATTGACATTTTAAATGCATGTCGACCTGGTTTTATTTGTAAAAAGTGAGTGTGAGAACATATAAATAGATCTCTTCACTTCATTTTCAAATCACAACTTATGAGACAAAACTTCATTATGTTACTTTTTTACCCAAGATAGTTTCTTGGAGTGATGCGCACCTCTTGGAGGGTTTTCCTCTTGCTCTTGTGGATAAAGTTGGATGCTCTCTTTGGTTTTCTAATGCTTTGTGGATGCTAGAATAGTTAGAAGAACTCATGCTCAAATAAGTCTATACTCCATTTTTAGTCTTGCTTGATGAATGGTAGGTAAATCTTGCTTCTTGAATGATTGAATGGTAGCCCTAGAGATGCATTCTCTTTGAATAGGGCCTTTTATCTACTTTCTATCTCCTTAGCATAGTAAAAACGCTCCTAAGAGCAGGTTTTTACGAAGTTTAGCCTTGGATCTCCAACGTTTCCCTAGTTTAGGCTCTTGAAACAAACCTTAGAAGTTGTTTCAAGAAGCCCTAATCTAGTTGACAAGGAGAAAGAACTTCAAGAGGAAAGTTGGTCACCTTCCTTTAGGCTAGGGTTTAAGGGTAATATCCACAAAAAACCCTAAGCTCTCACTCTTTTACCAATTTTTCCTGCATATGCATGTGTAAATTTGCATTTTCATGGTAGAATTAGGGTTAGAATTATGTCTGCAATTTTATGACTGAAACCCTAGAAAAAAAAATCGAATTTTGGGCCTCCCTAAAATTTTGGTCCTCCCTTCATATAAATAGATCTCTTCACTTCATTTTCAAATCACAACTTATGAGACAAAACTTCATTATGTTACTTTTTTACCCAAGATAGTCTCTTGGAGGGTTTTCCTCTTGCTCTTGTGGATGAAGTTGGATGCTCTCTTTGGTTTTCTAATGCTTTGTGGATGCTAGAATAGTTAGAAGAACTCATGCTCAAGTAAGTCTATACTCCATTTTTAGTCTTGCTTGATGAATGGTAGGTAAATCTTGCTTCTTGAATGATTGAATGGTAGCCCTAGAGATGCGTTCTCTTTGAATAGGGCCTTTTATCTACTTTCTATCTCCTTAGCATAGTAAAAACGCTCCTAAGAGCAGGTTTTTACGAAGTTTAGCCTTGGATCTCCAACGTTTCCCTAGTTTAGGCTCTTAATACAAACCTTAGAAGTTGTTTCAAGAAGCCCTAATCTAGTTGACAAGGAGAAAGAACTTCAAGAGGAAAGTTGGTCACCTTCCTCTAGGCTAGGGTTTAAGGGTAATATCCACAAAAAACCCTAAGCTCTCACTCTTTTACCAATTTTTCCTGCATATGCATGTGTAAATTTGCATTTTCATGGTAGAATTAGGGTTAGAATTATGTCTGCAATTTTATGACAGAAACCCTAGAAAAAAAAAATCGAATTTTGGGCCTCCCTTCATATAAATAGATCTCTTCACTTCATTTTCAAATCACAACTTATGAGACAAAACTTCATTATGTTACTTTTTTACCCAAGATAGTCTCTTGGAGTGATGCGCACCTCTTGGAGGGTTTTCCTCTTGCTCTTGTGGATGAAGTTGGATGCTCTCTTTGGTTTTCTAATGCTTTGTGGATGCTAGAATAGTTAGAAGAACTCATGCTCAAGTAAGTCTATACTCCATTTTTAGTCTTGCTTGATGAATGGTAGGTAAATCTTGCTTCTTGAATGATTGAATGGTAGCCCTAGAGATGCATTCTCTTTGAATAGGGCCTTTTATCTACTTTCTATCTCCTTAGCATAGTAAAAACGCTCTTAAGAGAAGGTTTTTACGAAGTTTAGCCTTGGATCTCCAACGTTTCCCTAGTTTAGGCTCTTGAAACAAACCTTAGAAGTTGTTTCAAGAAGCCCTAATCTAGTTGACAAGGAGAAAGAACTTCAAGAGGAAAGTTGGTCACCTTCCTTTAGGCTAGGGTTTAAGGGTAATATCCACAAAAAACCCTAAGCTCTCACTCTTTTACCAATTTTTCCTGCATATGCATGTGTAAATTTGCATTTTCATGGTAGAATTAGGGTTAGAATTATGTCTGCAATTTTATGACTGAAACCCTAGAAAAAAAAAATTGAATTTTGGGCCTCCCTAAAATTTTGGTCCTCCCTCCCACAAATTTGGACTGACTTCTTAGCCCTAAAAACCCTAGGGAGAAATTTTAGGAAGCCCTAAAAACTTAAAAACATGAAAAATTCCTAAAAAACTACTAAAAATCAGACCTAAAACAATCCTAAACCCTTCCTAAAAAACCTAGCTACCTTCTCTTCTCCTTTTCCTCCCTTCTCCTCCCTTCTTCCTTCTCCTTTTCTCTTGTTCCTGTACCTCCCAGCCTACTATAACATCCCTCGGCCTCCCTCTTAAGACCCTCGATCTCTCCTTCTTGAGGCTTGGTCTCTCCTCTTGGGGCTTTTCCAAGGCTGTAACAGCCAATAGACAGCCTTCTTTCCTGATGCCAACAGGTCTACAATAACTGCAGACTGTCACCATTAGACAGTCATCCAACCTTGTTACCTCACCTGCACACAAACATAAAAAGGATTAGCAATTAACTAGACTTCGCTACTGTTCTAAAAGGGTGCCACATTGAGGATAAATCAGGTCTGAAATTACTTTGTATACAGCCTGAAAACTTACATTTAATGCATGAATGTTGATGAGGAAAGTGGTTGAAATTGGATTTTGTATTGTCCACATCATTCTCCTAACTCTTGGATTATCTTACTGCTGTTATAAATTGCTATTGAGGTTACTGTCGTACTACTGTTAATACTCTCATACATAATCTGAAAGCTCCTTATAATTGGTTGTCATAAAAGGTGGTTAAGTGTTGAAGGTGTATTATTTACGTTGGATATTTACATTGCACTTGACCTACCCATTCTTACATACCGCTGTTAGGATTGTTATCATACTGCTATATTGTATTGACTGTGATATTACATTGTATCAGTCCTTAAACTTGTCATTGAAAAGATATCGATCCATCATATACTACTGATATTACATTTGCATTGAATGATCTAAATTCATACGGTTAATGCTTACTTTCGGTAAATGATCTCTTATGTGCTTGAATGTTATTGAATGCCATATATCATCAATCTTGCATATTCTGAGATATTTACACCGATTTGATACATCTTACATTAACTCTATAAACACTTTCTCTAAGTAGTATGTCTTCTTCGTTCATAAGATTACATTGATCAACGCTGTGTTAGTTGGGAGCGGAAGTGAAAGCGAGAAGCGGAAGCGGAAGCGGGGACAAAAAGCAAAATTTTCAAAAGCTTTCGCCTTGGAAGCGTTTGTTATATAACATATATCTTTTTTATATTTTGATGCATATATGTCAACAAATGCATGTAGAATTTTGAATTAGTTATGGAAAGCATAAAAACATGAAATAAACCATAATACCATATAACATCAATCATTAATCATCAATCATCTAGTAACCATAGGTCCAGTATCCATAACATCAACCTTAAAGCTTTAAATTTTCAATATATAAATAGGCTATAAACTAGGGAGTCTTCAATAAATAGGCTATAAACTAGGGATTCTTAAAAAACTAGTTTTAAGGCCACCAATAAATAGGCTATAAACTAGGGGTTCTTCAAAAACTAGTTTTGAAGCCACCAACATCAATATGAACAATCAACACCACCAACATCAAGGTACATAGAGGGGTTGATGTATTTGATTAAATGCCAATCCCATAGAATCCAGTGGCAACATTGCAATCTTGAAATCCTAAAAACTGTTAAGTCTATTGAATTTTGAATAAGATAAAAATTATACTTTTTGCATTTGAAGTCCGATGAGGTTGGAACCACTCTTAAACATCCTGAAACAATTAATGGTAATATTAAAAATTCAAGTAAAAGGATAGAAAACAAAAGATAAAGAAAATGTCAACTTTTACTTTAAGAATTTAATATTACCATTTAATGCTACTGATGATTACTCAGGTTAGGTTTTTTGCTATTAGAGTTGGGTTTTCCTCATTTACATAGCATTAGTACGGACCTAGTTAGGTCCCCCCCACCCATTACTTAATTTTTGTTTTTTTTAAGAAAATTTGACTGAGGTGACATTGGGTCACTTTCCGTATTTTTGCTTATCAGACACCAGCCTGCTAGTTCATCCGGTAACAGTCACTCATCAAAGAAAACCAACGGATGTGTGTAGAATAATCCATCCATCAAGTAAAACCCTCCATGTGTGGTATTTCATCAATGTGAAAAATGAATGTCCACATAACTGATGTTCACATATTAACTAACCCAACCTCCATGCCAACTCATCAAGCCATGAATCAAGAAGACCATCAATCCATGATAGAAGCATCAAAACCATAGAGAAAGTGTCCAAATAAACAACCATCACCATGAAGGAGGGAATGAACCCCTCTACAATCCAAGAATATGTCCACATATGCCAAAGATAAAGAAAACAAGAGGGAGTTCAACCAAAGATGGTACCCAATAGTGTCATGAAGTCATCCACGTGATAAAAGGCAAGAGTGCTAGACAAGAGAAAGATCTCGACATCATCAAACAAGTGCCACAAAGAAGGCGCTCTATGGAAAATCACCTACAAAAGATGCCTCAAGTGCAATCCATGTGATATGAGCTAGAGTGGTCCACTAAGATAGACCTTCAAAAGCCACCATAGCAATATCGACCATATCCCATCATGAACATCCATATGCTAGCACATCATCAACACTAGGGAATCACCGCAATGATGAAGCAAAATCTATCATGAAGGGACATAGGCCATACGAAAGCTCCATCAACCTGCAACCTCCATGTGGTTTAAATTACAATTGGACACCCATGCGAAATGGGGGTAACAGGACTTTCATGTATCCAGACAGTGGAATATTGAACACTCCAATTCTGTTATCTTCTTGCATTTTTTACAAGCATGCTAGGTATTTTCTCATATTAATCTTGGTTCCTATGTTTTTTAATAAAATTTAGCAACAGTACCCTTTTCATATTTATTGTGTCTTTCTGTCAGTCATAGTTACTCTGTATTTTGATCCAATGCACCAGTCCTATTTTATGTATGTGAACTTGGTCTTGATTTCATAAGCATACAAGATGATGATTCATCTTGTGGACAAGAAGCTACAGAAACATAAAACAAATCTGATATATTAACAAAACTGTAACTATCTGCAAATAAAGAGGCCAAACAGTAGCAACGAATACCCTTCTTCTCTTTAGAGACATATAATGGGCATCTGATATATTAACAAAACCGTAACTATTTGCATATAAAGAGGCCAAACAGTAGCAACAGATACCTTTCTGCTCTTTAGTGACATATACCGGGCATTCTTGAACCACATATGGACCTGCATAAGACCAAAATCTTAGCAAATAATTACATTAAAGGCTGAAAAAATGATAGTTTCTAGTTCAAACAATGAGGATTGACATCAAAGAGAGGATAACTAATAACACTGCAAAATTCACTACTGCTACTAAGCTACCACCTGCGATCAATCTCAGTATAGCTGAACCCAATGCAGAACTAACCTTTCGAAATGTAAGGTCCAGCTGCTGTGACAGGTTTTCCTTATAAGACCTTGAAGGTAGCTCATTTTCAGCAAAGACTTTTCGCAGCTTCTGTTTTAAGATCACATAAATTTGTCCTATTGTTAGATTTCCTTGCATTACAATTGTCCTACTAGAAGGCCAGTAGCAGGCATTATAAAATGCAAGATAAAGATGAACATGATAAAACATAATTAGAGACCCATGGGTTAGCTCAATTGGGAGATACTCTTCTGCGAAAGTTCATGGAGGACTCAGGGATCAAATCCCATTGAGTCCCTTGGGGTTACAAGCCAGTATTTTTGGTAGAAGTGAATAGTAAATACTAGCCTCCATCCAAAAGCTGAGGAAGGTGGAGAATTCCGCAGGGGGTCTGGCAAGGTACCAGTGTCCTCACTTGGAACGTTTAATACGTGGGCAACCAAGCGCTATATTTTTCAAGAGAAAAAGACAAAACATAATAAGAACCATTAACTACTGAACTGCACTAGCACACACTAGAGCGCAGAATTCGGAAAGAAGAAAAAGCATATGAAGTTCAGCTAAGGCAAACAATTTACTTGTATACACATGATAATAAAATGAAAAAGGTGAACTATTTAATTGTTATGGTGCTATTCATAAGACAGTTATCAAGCAACCAAGCTATTTGAAGTTACAATATGCTAGCAATGTTATTCTCTTAAAAGCTAATAGACGTGCTAAATCAGGCAGTTAGTGGAACTCAAATTTCTGTAGATTCTCCATTAAGAGAATCAAAGAACCCTGTTAACAAAACTCAGAAATTCCCAAGAACACTTGAAAATGAAAATATCAAGAAAGATGAAGTAATCTAAGCCTGTGCTGATTGTATATTCGCTGAAAGTTTCATTGAAATATTTTATAATCTATGGATGTTAGGAAAAATGAGTCAAATCACAGATTAGGACTGAAAGTGAAGGGAAGTCCGAATTTTGAAATAAGAGATAAGAAGCTGAAATCTCATTGGATGGTTTTCCACTGTAAGAACCATTGAACTCTTGGCAACTTAAAAATATAATCTTAGGCTGTAGCCTGTAACCATGCTTTGGTCAGATATTTTGTAGGCAGTGTTACTCTGGAGCTAAGCCGTTGGGAGCGGGGAGCGTGAGTAGAGAGAAAAGAAAAAATTTCAAAAGCTCCTGCGTTGGGAGCGTTTTTCATATAGTATATATTTTAATATAATTTGATGGATTTATATCTAAAAAATATGTAGGATGTTGAATTAGCTATAGAAAACATGGATTAAGCCATATATCATCAATCATCTAGTAGTCATAACTAATAATTTATAACGTTGTCATCAAATGATCGACCATAACAGCTTTTATAGGAGCTTGGCAAAGAAGGGAGGTACCATAACATTGTCATCAAATTATCAACCTAGTATAGGAGCTTTTAGTTTAGGAGAGGTAGGGAGCGCCTCGGGAGAATTTTGGGAGCAATATTCCGAAGGGAACAAGAAGGGAGCAAGCATCGAAATGGGAGTGAAGTGGGGGAAGGGGCGCTCCCACGCAGCAGAGTTCTGGAGGCTGCATTCAGCAACTACATCAAGGAAAGTTAGGAGTTTTTTGTCTGGAAAGTTACAAGTATTGAGATGAATAAGATTAGAGAATTTTATTAATGTTCAACAAATGACCACAAAAGTAGGTCAATGAGACTGCTGAGTCCAATAGTGTCAATACACAGTGACAGCACAGAAACCAGCTCGTAAATAAAGCAAGATGCAGAAAGTACAATAAAGTGAAGTACTGCTCTAAGCTAATATTTAAGCAATAATGGCAAAAAACAGATTTGGGAGAAATGAACCCAAAATCTGGAATACTGATATAAAAATAATTAGAAACCTTACCGAGCATTTATTTTTATTTCAGCTTGCAAACCATGTGGATTCCCATAAATGTCCTCATTGACCTCAAAGAATCCATTGACATTATCATTAGAGAGGTCAGGTTCACTCAAAGGGTGGCCTCTATTATCTTCCCAATCATTCTTTCTGCTACCAAAGTATGGATCATAAGATCAGAAGTTTTGCTCTAATAATTCTCAAAGCATCTAAGAAACGCCAACATGCACCAGTTCCAAGGGAGAAAGAAAAAGAAGATGAACCGCAAGGCCCAAGAAAATCTTGCAAAGACACTCTCAAGCATTTCACACAAGGCCAACAAACGATTATACTTCTTCCAAAAGGAAAGAATTACAAGAACCTATGTTATCTTTGGGGAATTGTGGAAGAGATGACAGTGAAGCCCTTGGACCCTATTTAGTTTTAATCTTTTTAGTGGTCGAAGGGTTTAGAAGATCCTTGGATGTTCCTTGATAATCCTATTTCTCTCATTACATAAAGGGTCCTTTATACTCAAATGTATGTGTCCTTTTTTACTGCTACAGAAAAATACAATCAAAAGAATTAAAAAGTTAGGTGAAATTGGTATTTATGCTCGTAGGAAGCTAAGATTAAAGGTTTAAGTTCCAAACCTCCCTTCAAGTTATTTGGCCTGGAGTGCACGAAATGACATTCCAGCATGGAGGAAGGACACCTTAGTGGCTCCCCCACCTAAAAGACTACATTGTAGACCAGCATTCGGACTTCACCCGGTGTTTGCTCTAGATTTACAACTATAGATGGACGCATGCTAGGATTCGCAAACATCTACACTCCAATGTGGAAGCTGAAAATAAAAACATATGGTTTTAGATGACCAATGAACTCCCTGGAGCCAACTAGTTATCCTATCAAGATTTAATCGTCATAGAGCATCTTGAACATATGAAGATACACATACACAAAAGGATTGCAGAGAGAGAAAAGAGAGTTGATATATTATTCAATGTAGTGTTGTAAATATCTCTGATTTTCCCCAATATTTCCTATTTCTTCATACTGTTTCAGGTTACCATTTTTCCCAGATTTTTGAGTTTTTCAGGTCCAAGTTTATGATTTTCAATGTTTTCTGATATTTTTTTATGTCCTCCCCGATATTTCAAATAAGTTTATTTCTGGACCCTCAACAATATATTCCTTGAAATGATTTTTCTAACATCGATTTAATGTATAATACTCAATACAAGTCAGAAATAAATCAACGAGGACCAACAACTCAGGTAACTGCCAAAATCAGGAAAAAATAAATTGATCTGAAATGAATCTGAATTAAAGTTTCTTCCAAACTTTGTAAAAAAAATCCTAGGCAAAGTTTAAAGTCAGCAATCGGCTTGAAGACATAAGGCCAAAAGCCAAAAGAAGATAAAACAAATCATCTTGATGGTTGGTGTTCCAAGGCAGCATTATAATAACAATGCTTGCTTGATACAAAGACAACCAACCAAAAACTTTGTAAAACAGAACTCCTTGGCAAAGTTTGAAGTCAGAAATCAGCTTGAAGACAAAAGGACAAAATCCAAAAGCCAAAAGAAGAGAAAATGAATCATCTTGATGGCATTCTTAGGTGGCCTTATAATAACAATGCTTGCTTGATGCAAAGACAACCAATGAGAGATGGAAACAATGTAGCTTCGGATGAAGAAAGGGCAGTAGCAGAAAGGTAAAGGATGAAGCCTGGTCATAGATCTGAGGAAGGGGATTCTAAACCTGTCCATGAGGAGTGAAGCCTGTCTTTGAGCCAAGAAACTGCAAAATGCCACAATTAAGAATACATAAAATCTCTGTTGAGCTTGAAAGTGTATATCTCACTCTTTGTAAAAAAATCCTGTGCATGAATAAGAAGCCATCAAATGCTGGATTTCCCATTTGGGTTTCCACTGTCTAGGGTAAAAATTCTGTTGGTCTGGTGTTAATGACTGTATCATTGGGTTTCCTCCTTATTGTCGTTTCAGTTTGGGATTCATGTGTGGGTTTCCATCTAATAGAAGTGCATTTTCCAGAAGCCTACAACACTTGAAATTGGCCCCATTGCTAATGTATGTAGTAATTGACCAAAAAACAGACCTCGGTCATTCAGACATTTTGTCAAACACTTAGCTTAACCCAGATTTCAGTCTTAAATTGTCATTAATAAAAATACTTCACATGCATTTAAACCAACAACCATGAAGCTGAAACACTGAAACTAAGTCTGTTTTGCAGTGGAAAAGGACATATAATAGCAGACCGATAAACCATATAAATAGCATAAATTTTGGTCAATATGACCCTGGAAAAACCCCCTCTGGGGAAAACCAGTCCAAGAGTATTCTATTTAGCATTTTAAGGAAAAAATATTAATTTACAGAAGCATTTAAACAGCAATAAATGACTGTACCAGCACCTCAAAATTTGTGCAGCACCTCAAAAAATGTGCCCAAACAGCAGTACAGCCTATACGGCCTCCACCACAGCAGCACCTCCTCGTTTTGTGTGCCCAGGGAATCCGTACATCTTGTACGACCCTCCTCGATTTGCATTCAGCAAATAGTACCTCAAAAATCGTGCCAACAGAACAGTACGGCCCAGCAATTCGTACAGTACGGCTCAACAAAAAAGTAACTTCTTGGGAAGCATGCCTCTCCTTGGGATTTGTGCCCACTCCTTGAGAAATTGCTCCCTCTCTGAAAATCAATCTTACCAAATGCTCACTCTTGGAAAATGTTTTCCTTGTCTTGCACACAGTAGGCTCTCTCTTATAACAAGAAAGTGACTTTTCGCCTCCCCCAATCCCTAAATCCAAAGGCCAAGATTTAATCTTGCCTTTACATGATCAACAATTGAGATACTTTCACTCCAAAATCGGTTACATTTAATTTTTAATAAAGCCACTATTCACTTTATGAAATAAGTGCACTTTATTTCATAAAGTTACTTTATAAAAATAAAACAAGGGAATACTTTATAAAAAGTCACATTACATAAGAGTCACTTTAAAACAACTTTATAAAACACCATTACAAAGTCTAGCCTAGCTAATGCATGGTTACTTCCGCATACAAGACAAAACTATGTGGAGTGTCTCCTGAGCTAATATAGCTAACACTCCCTCTTAGCGAGGGAGGTACTCACTGCCATCATCATCATCAGGTCTCGTCCTCAAATCCATCACACTGTTCGCAGTAGGAGCTCCCTCTGAACCTAGAACTACCTGCGCTAAACTCAAATCTAAAGATAACCTCTTAGCAGCCACCCTCAACCTTGAGTTCCTAGGAGAATCCATTCTCCAATCTTGAGCATTGGTTCGCTCATACTGGCTGAGCCTCCCGCCAATACTCAAAAGAGAATCATTCTCTTCCATCGGAACTTGAGACTATAACCTTGGCTCCACTACAGCCTCGGGAGCCTCATGCCCCTTGTCTAACTCATCAACCGTGGGTTGTGCACTGAACTTTTACAACTCACCGAACCGATCACCAATCAATTGTGGATCAATCAGTCCCGCTCTCTTCGAGTATATATAACATGTCCCATATCATCTCTCTCTGGAAATATGTACACATGTCCCCTCCCAAACAATGTCGAATACCCTGCATCCTCCAAGGCTGAGGTCGAGAGCAAGTTAACCCTCATCCCTGGAACAAAGAGAACCCCATCCTGATCGATGTATCCTCCATGACAAAGATGCAATCTGACATTTCCAACTCCTCGCACTACACGTGCATGTCCCCCTTCTAACTGAACAAACCGGTCTGGACCAGTCTAAAAAATGATACAGAATATATGCCATATTCCAGTCATATGACGAGAGGCTCCACTGTCAATACTACCATTCTAAACAACTCCATTGCTACCAGCACTAGAAATAAGGGAGAACAACAAGAACTCCTTCTCGAACCTTCTTGCAAAGTCTTCTACCTTTGTTGAAGCTGCAACAACCGTATCCTCCTCCTTCTTAAGACACTGAGAAGCAAGGTGGCCATACTAGCTGCAAGCAAAACACCGAACTTTGCTCAAGTCCTTCTTGGACTTCTTCCTACTCTTAGCAGAAAGAGCAACATTCTCTTCATCAGCACCCTCCTTCTTTCCACTGCCTTGAAATCCTTCTCAGATCTCCTCCTGAGTAAAATCATCCCATAATCTGCTCCAATCTGGAAGGTTTTCTCAAGCAACCACACACTTCACAAAGACTTCCCATTCCTTGGTGAAGCCTTTCAAGGCTATCCTCACTAACTCAAAATCAGAAATGACTTCTCCAACTACAGCTAGCTCATCTTTTACCTGGGCCACCTAGGTAAGATAAGATACTACACCCTCACCCTTGGTCATTTTGCTTCCCTGCAATTTTTCTTTGAGAGCCATTATCTGGTTCTCATTCTTAGCCTCACACAAGCCTTTCAATGTAATCCACATATCATAAGCAGTCTTCTTCTCAGCCGCATGTGAAATAAGGTGGTCCCTTATACCATCCAGAATCATTCTCTGTGCTTTTCCCTCTTTTACTTCATGAATATCCAAAGCAATAGGATCAGATGCGGGAGGAGTTACCATGGTACTAACCATGGTCCATAGTCTGCATTCCTTGAGAACAACAGACATTCTGACTTTCCACTGCAAGTAGTTGGACATACCATCCAACCAATCCTCATATCTGATGCAAGCAAAAAGAACAAGAGTTTTACTTTCACCACCACCTACAAATCACATGCAAATAAGGTCTTCCAATACACAAGTTGTTAAAAAATCAGCAATAACCCTTGCCCAACAATTCAACAATATTGTTGCACCCACAATCAACTATTATCACAGAGCCTCAGCTCTAATACCATGTAGTAATTGACAAAAATCAGACCTCAGTCATTTAGACATTTTGTCAAACACTTAGCTTAACCCAGATTTCAGTCTTAAACTGTCATTAATAAAAATACTTCACATGCATTTAAACCAACAACCATTAAACTGAAAAACTGAAACTAAGTCTGTTTGCAGCGGAAAAGGACATATAACAGCATATCGATAAGCCATATAAACAGCAGAAATTTTGGTCAATATGACCATGGAAAAGCCCCCTCTGGGAAAAACTAGTCCAAGAGTATTTTATTTAGCATTTTCAGGCAATAATATTAATTTACAGCATCATTTAATCATAAATAAATTACTGTACCAGCACTTCGAAATTCGTGCAGCACCTCGAAAAACATGCCCAAACAGCAGTACGATCTCGACCACAGCAACACCTCCTCGATTTGTGTGCCCAGCAAATAAATACATCCTGTACGGTCCTCCTCGATTTGTGTGCCCAGCAAATCCGTACAGCCTGTACGGTCCTCCTCAATTTGTGTGCAGTAAACGGTACCTTGAAAATAGTTCCAACATAACAGTACAGCCCAGCAATCCGTACAGTACGACCCAGCAGATTTTAAAAAAACTTCTTGGGAAGCATGCCTCTCCTTGGGATTTGTGCCCACTCCTTGAGAAATTGCTCCCTCTCTGAAAATCAATCTTGCTAAATGCTCACTCTTGGAAAATATTTTCTTCGTCTTGCACACTACGCTAGGCTCTCTCTTATAACAAGAAAATGACTTTTCACCTCCCCCAATCCCTAAATTCAAAGGCCAAGATTTAATCTTGCCTTTACATGATCAACAATTGATATACTTTCCCTCCAAAATTAGTTACATTTAATTTTTAATAAAGTCGCTATTCACTTTATGAAACAAGTGCACTTTATTTCATAAAGTCACTTTATAAAAATAAAACAAGGGAATACTTATAAAAAGTCACATTACATAAGAGTCACTTTAAAGTAACTTCATAAAACACCATTACAAAGCCAAGTACCCTAACTAGTGCATGGTCACTTCCGCATACAAGACAAAACTATGCGGAGTGGCTCTTGAACTAAAATAGTTAACAATGTATAACACCATTCATCCATTTAACCAACAAATTGATTACCCACAGCCAACTTCTGTTTGTTGGATCACCGGTTTTATCTATGGTCTGTGTAAAGCACTTAGCATAAGATTCAATGCTGGTTCTGTTAATCAATCACTGGAACCACTGAATAGTAGCCATGATGCTAACTCCCAATTGATGATGCACTGATTCGCATTGTTTTTTCCTTATTTAAATCACTGATGGTCTCCTACAGTGTTCTCATGGTTGTAAAAATCGTAGGAAACCAATTCTTTAAATTCCCATGGCTTTGTTTCACCTCTAGTTGATCATTGGGATATTCTCTATGTATGTTTACTATGTAAACCACACTACAGTCATACACTCTCTTCCTGTGCATTGACTGGCAACTACAGCCATCAGGAAGGGTTTTTCCATTACGAATATATATTTAGTTGTCTCTAACTATGAGCATGGACTCTCACCTACACCAGTCTGTGTTAGGTAGATTTGTCATTGGTTTAAGAGCTGGATAAGACTTTTGTTATAAAACAGAGTATATATATTTATTGGCTTAACAGAATTATTGTGCTGGTTTGAACATCAAGCAGCAGAGATATGTTTAAATGGACTGCCAAGTATGATATTAATTGCTAGTTTGCTTGACCACAAGCATATATCATGTGAATAGGCGGAGATTTGAATTGAATGAGGGCTGTGTATGCAGTTGCACAATTAGATTGTAAAGTGCATTGTTATTTGTCTTAAAAGAATTGCGAGAAAGAGTAAGCACAAACAAAGAGGATTGGTTCACAGTTGGCACTGGTAAAAGGCACTACAAAGCCATCCAATCAAGCCCTGAAGCCAAATCTGGAACAGAGTTCATTCACACTTGTTGGAGAATAGAAAACAGAGAAGTTCTCAGCAAAATTGTAATTGCAGAATCATATTTTTTTAGTTCCGCAGTAAACATCTGTGTTGATGAAATGGATGGGCCATAGGCCTACCACTTACGGATCAAAAATATCTGAAAATTTTGGCAAGCATAAACTTGGTACGTAAAAACTTGGAATAACTCAGGAAATTCAACGACTGGAAAAACTAGAAAGAATCAGAAAAACAGGGAGAAATTGGAGATTTTCACAACATTGCTCAATTATATGTCTTTTTAGAGATGCAAGTTTGGTAACCACCACTACATAACTATAAAATGACTTGTGACATAATTAATCACTTAAATCACTTTACTTCATTAGAACTCCTAACAGAAACGTGCTAAGCTATGTAATAATACATCACATATGATCATTTTTAAAACAAAGATCCTTCAGGAGCATTTGCATTGGAGGAAAGCTTTATTGGAAGATTCCAGGTCTGTGGTTCAAAATTCCCTGGTGGGTATTTGGCATTATTTGAGAGTTTCCGCATTGATTGTTATCTGGAAACTCTGCTGCAAGTATGTACTAGAAAATGAGGTCAGTTATGCAATTGCTCTTTTTCAATTGTGGAGAGATGAGGTAGGCATGCAACTGCTGGCCAACAGTTATTTGCTGATCAAGGATGCCAAACTGTTAGATCATGCCCCTTATTCAGATTTTAGATCATGCCTTTTAGTAAATTACATTTTATCTACCCTTCCATTTTCATTTTCTTGCTCATATAAATATGTTTCCGTATATATGAAGTATCTTTTACAAAACAAAAAGAAACAAAAGCATAAGCTCCATCTCCCTTACTTAATGGTCATATTGAAATCAAACACTTGTCCCAAAATATTACAAACTTATATGGACCAAGTGTGTTGTAAAATATGTCTACAGTCTACCTTTGGATAATGCAACCAATTAATAACTGAATATGATGATAGTGGAGGTCAACCAACTGGAGATCGACAATTCTATTATCCACAACTTCCCATCCTAATACCTTATCCATGCACCATATAATTCTCTCAAATTTCAAGTGTACACCAAAAAGCAGCTTTTGATGCTGCCACAAAATGAGATAAGATCATTTTATTAATGTCCAACAATTGACAACAAAAGTTGGTCAATGATACTGTCTGGTACCATGACCTCAATACAAAATGGGAGTGCTAAGGTGGCTCCTATAAAAAGCAAGAAGTATGACTCTAACCTAAAAACCAAAAAAGAGATAACTCCAAAGATGGAGCCAATCCTAAAGAGTAATGTACAAAAATAGTGGATATATAATCTGTGACACAAAAGTGGTAAATTTGTCATGGTTCGCTGGAAGCATCACTCCTAACATCCAAGGCTAAATGGAGGAATCTTAAAATAGTAGTGTCTGGAGGAAGAACTGGAAGAGGAGCTATCATGGGTAATTTGCCGCTTCCAGGAGTGGGGAGGGAACTATTGTGACCTAGATGAGATCATTTGGCTGCTGGTATGGGGCCAAGACTGGCCAAGCCGCTGGTGTCTAGGGAAAGTGGAGGTGGTCCTGCACATCCTAACTTATCTAGGGTCAGAAGCAGTACCGGCATCCTTCTGTCTCTCGGTGCCCCTAGAAGAAGAAGAAGAAGGGAGCACTGCAAAGAAGAAAGTAATCTGCTGATGTTTGATGTGCAGAGGCAAATTATTCTCGAGAGGACACCTTTCTTTTTCTTTAATTCACTGAACTTTAAACTTTATAAAGCTTTAAAAAATATTTTTCCATCCTTCCTGACCTGAAATAAATAATTCAATTTGCCTTTTATTCATTTGATTCCTCTTGCTTTCTACTTCTTTCTTTATTTAAGAGTCGTTATGCAATCCCACTTTGTATCGATACATGTGTACTCGGCAGTTCCATTGGCCTACTTTTGTGGTCATTTGTTGGACATTAATAAAATTATCTTATCTAACCTCAAGCTCAAAAATCCCCTTTCCACAACCTTCTCGTTTTCTTAACTCAACCCCACAAACTTTTTAAACAATTGATCACAGGCACCAGATGTTGGTTCATCCCACAATACTGAGAGGGGGGGGTGAATCAGTATTGACAGTTTTTAACTTAAATCACAAAAATCAACAATTAAGACACAGATTTTATCGTGGAAACCTCAAGGAGCAAACCACCAATCCAAACTCATTAATAACATGAAGTTACAAAATTGTTTATCTACTACAACAGAAAGGATGCCAAACACACCCTAGGTTTTGCCTGCTACTACAAACTAGGATGCTACCACACCCCAATGGTTTTCTATCTGCTGCTACAGACAAGGATGCTACGACACCCTGTTTTCCAGCTACGACTGGAAAGGAGGTTGTGACCCCCTAGCAGACCTATGGCTTTCCCTAGCACCACCCTGCCACCCTGGACTAATTATCTCAGCCCTTTAGAACAGCTAAAAACTATTCACTTTGCACTCTATCAGATCTGCTAACAGAGGCACCTCATTTAGAACACAAAAATTCATTTCAATACCTAGTACCTTCATCGTTTCAATGCAACTCTTCATTGCTGCATCTTTTCGATTTGGATCGTGACTATTTGTTTACAAACACACCCAAATAACACTTACCTCTTCAATTCGCCGCATTCCTTCACCAAATGTCGATGTTTCATTCCTCCCTCAGCCTCAGATCTCAATTTTGCAGCCATGTTTATCATTCTCTGATATTTCCGCAATGCAAAACTCTTTCTGCAATGATATTTACCATTTTTAATCAGAGTCGTTGATCCTACTGTCAAGTACGATCTGGACCATAGATCTATTCTACAGATTTCCTCCTTGAAATCCTCTTTCCGCATCAAAATTACTCACAATGATTTATGATCGTTGATCCATTTTTCCTGACCGTCGACCTCTAGTTTGCGGGATGCGAGATGCGGGACGTAAATCATCCTTTTTATCCTTTCCGCAATTGTCTTTTCCGCAATATTTCTTCCACACCGTCGATCTTTTGCGGAGTCATTCCTGACCGTTGATCTTGCGAATTGCGAGATGCGGGATGCAGAATCGCGCTTTCCGATTTTCGGACTTCCGCAATTTTATTTCCGCAATATTCTTTTCCGCAATGGTCTTTCCGCACCGTTGATCTATTTTTGGCAACATTGATCTCAGCCGTCCGATCTCCAGATTGCGAGATGCAGGATCACGCTTTCCGATTTTCAGACTCCCACAATTTCCTTTCCGCAACTCTATTTCCGCATGGCAGGATGCGGGATGCGGGATGCAGAATTGCGCTTTCCAATTTTTAGACTTCCGCAATTCTGTTTCCACATTGTGGGATGCGAGATCGCGCTTTCTGGTTTTCCGGTTTGTCATGCCACATGCCCAACTATGTATTAAATTGAGCACATAGATCTGTGGATAAACACACAACTCACAGGATAGATCACACAATTTACTCAGTTATTGAAGAATGAAACAGTGCAAAAATGGCTTGCAACTATGAATGCTTTTCATTAATCAAAGAGTAATTAGATGATAATTACAATGAAGTATAATGGCTTAAATAGCCACATGCAATTCGAATCCACATGAGGAAATTCAAATTGATTAGACTCTACTTGACTGTAGGTAACTAAGACCTTGTCTAAATCACTGTCGGAGGACTCAATAGTTAATTGACCTTGACTAAACCATTACCGGAGTTCAACGGAGTTCTAAAACACAACTCAAGTGTCTACTTCAATGTTGACTGAGGCTAACTGACTGTGGTAGGTGAGAAATGCGCCTCTCCTGCATGCAGCCATGCAAACCTAGCGCTAACTAAATGTAGAGGACTAGAACTGAATGTAACTGACTCCTAACTTCGCTTGACTAGTCACTAACTGAACTCAACTGCTGAAGGTTGGTGTCGGCACTCCTAGTGGCTCTTAAATTGTAGGAATTGATCTAGGAGGCTCCCAAACTGATGCATGCAAGTGCAATCAGTGGCAGTAGGCCTCAATTAGTGTCCCCCACACTTTAGTAACTGGAACCTGTGCCCCAATTAAGCTAAGTGGACCCAATGGTGCTAGTGACTAAAAATAGACTGGATGGACTCCCGATTTAGACATATGACCAAATTGGACAAGGGAGGATTAATAATCCTAACACCCCCTGAATGCTAACTTGGACAATCTGTGGGCCCTGGTAACTAAGACCACAGGTCACCCATTACATCAAGTAAAGTAAAGTAACTTCTCAATACAAGGAGCTAGGGAAAAAAACACATGGGAAAAAAGCCCCCCCTCTAATTAAGCAGGTAGAAACAAGATCAATCTGGTTCTCTTGTGCACAAGTATCCTGGGGCCTGGCATGTGAACCTCTCCATCATTATGTCTGGAGGAATCTTCCTCTTTGGAAGAAGAATGATATGTTCAACTAAATCAGAAATATAGACAGCTGCTGGATGAAGACTGGACCCATGTAGAGCAAAAGAAGTCAACTGATAAGTGAAAAAAGGTTCTTGAGGATTCAAAACATGTGAGGAACACTCAAGAAACTGATATGTTGCAGCCATGAATAGCAAACCATGAGTGGTAAAATCAGCCCCAAGTGTTAGGAGCAAGTGATCAAGCGGATGCAGAATGTCTTCCTCTTTACTAGTTCTGTGAGGAGATGAGCATGTGATCAATGGTAGAGAAGCACTGGGACTGTTGAGAGCAAATGTTTGAGCTCCATAGTCTGATATAGCTTCTGAAATAGCTAATGAATCACATAATAAAATATCAGCAACCTCATAAGAGGAAATTAACACCAAATCCCTAGCAGCAGTTTTGAAGAAAAATTGCGGTACTTGTTTCTTCACACCGTTGATAAGAACAGCTACAAGCAGAACTGAAAGATTATGAATTTGAAATATTAAACCAAGAAATATCAGATCAGATCCAAATAAGATCATATCAGATCCAATAAGGTTCATATCAAATCCAAATAAATGGTCAACCGAAACGGTGGATGCACAGCTTTCTTCTTCTTCAAAATTCTGAATTTTGGTGCATGCAATCCTGCAGGATTTTGTTGGAAGATCTAGATCATGGGGAGCGAATGGATCACTCTGGTAATCTGATATTTCTTCCAAAATATCCAAGGTATTACATATTTGCACACCAACAACAACATTAGAGAGAGAAAAATCAAATTTCTCTTCACTTTCGGAAGCAATTACTGACAAATTTTGCACAGAATTCAAAGGAAAATCACCGGTGAATGTTTGCATGGAAGTGCAGCAGTGTTTTTCTTCAATATCAGATATTCGAATGTCTTCTTCTGTTTCAGCAATATGAGGAGATGAGATATCAGAGATCTCATGAACTTTCGGACATTAGGAGAAGGAGTCACTGCAAGGAGACTGTCTTCAATTCGAATTGACTGTGTAGAAGATTCTGCTTCTTCTTCATTTTGAACAACTTCATCAGAGAGAGTGGAAGCTGAGAATTTTGGTTCAAGAATGCTTATGGTGCTGGATATTCTCTCCAAAGTGTTATTATGATCCTCATCAATCATTCTAAAGGTTCTGTCCAATCTTGTCCAGAGTTCCTTTGGGTCTTCAATAGATCTACTGAGGTAGCGCAAGCTAGGAGAAAGACCCGGTGCTATTGTTCCAAAAGTTGCATCGTATTTGTTCAGCTAGTCATTCTCACTAAAACACTCTTCACCAAGTCCAAGACAATAGAGACCTCGTCTCATCAGAGATGCAATCATCTTCTTCTTCCATTCTGAATAGTTTGTGAATAGGGTGAAAAGAGGAACTGATGAATCCATTTTGAAGTTGTACCTGCAAAAACACAAAAGGGGCACCGTAAGGTCGAACAGCATGCACATTTCAGGTTTTCATCACACCCAGCATAGTTGATCAAGATTGATCAACAATTCCTTAACTTGTGGTATTAAGTGGTAAACCTTTTGCTTCTAGTGCAGAGCTGGAACGAGCAATTTTGCTCAAAAATGATCTAGTAGGAGATCTGAGGAGGAGAAGTGCCTTGTCCACCGAGGCTCTAATACCATATTAAATTGAGCACATAGATCTATGGACAAACACACAACTCACAGGATAGATCACACAATTTACTCAGTTATTGAAGAATGAAACAGTGCAAAAATGGCTTGCAACTATGAATGCTTTTCATTAATCAAAGAGTAATTAGATGATAATTACAATGAAGTATAATGGCTTAAATAGCCACATGCAATTCGAATCCACATGAGGAAATTCGAATTGATTAGACTCTACTTGACTGTAGGTAACTAAGACCTTGTCTAAATCACTGTCGGAGAACTCAATAGTTAACTGACCTTGTCTAAACCATTACCGAAGTTCAACGGAGTTCTAAAACACAACTCAAGTGTCTACTTCAGTGTTGACTGAGGCTGACTGACTGTGGTAGGTGAGAAATGCGCCTCTCCCGCATGCAGCCATGCAAACCTAGCGCTAACTGAATGTAGAGGACTAGAACTAAATGTAACTGACTCCTAACTTAGCTTGACTAGTCACTAACTGAACTCAACTGCTGAATGTTGGTGTCGGCACTCCCAGTGGCTCCTAAATTGTAGGAATTGATCTAGGAGGCTCCCAAACTGATGCATGCAAGTGCAATCAGTGGCAGTAGGCCTCAATTAGTGTTCCCCACACTTTAGTAACTGGAACATGTGCCCCAATTAGGCTAAGTGGACCTAATGGTGCTAGTGACTAAAAATAGACTAGATGGACTCCCGATTTAGACATATGACCAAATTGGACAAGGGAGGATTAATAATCCTAACACTATGCCATGCCATGTCATGACTACCTTAGTATTTTACTGCATGACTACCTTAGTCTTTTACTGAGTAGGTTCAGCCATCATATACGCTGGTTATTCCTTTGTCATTTGTGAACACCTTTGACATCAACGACAACTATATACTCAACAATCTCCCCCTTTGGCATTGATGGCAACCTCTGAACCCCTGAACATTCTCCCCCTTTGACAACAATGACAAAGGAACCTTTCTATCTGACAACTCCCCCTGTCAGCATTTCTCCCCCTGAGACTGAACTCTTTCCTCTTGGTGTTTTTGTAATGGAATTACTCCCATTTTTTGTCTAAATTGCTCAAAAGCTTCTTTAGGTAGTGGTTTGGTAAAAATGTCAGTAATTTGTTCTTTATTGTCAATGTATTCTAATTTGACAGTTTTTTGAGAAACCTGTTCTCTTAGATAGTGATACTTTATTGGTATATGTTTTGTCTTGGAATGCATGATAGGATTTTTAGACATATTTATAGCACGAGTGTTATCACAGTTGATCACTATTGGATGTTCATATTTTACAAGTAAATCTTCTTGAGGTTTGTCTCATCCAAATAACCTGAGTGCAACATGAGGCGGTAGCAATGTATTCTGCTTCTACTGTAGAAAGTGAAATAGAGGATTGTTTTTACTTGACCATGATACTAAACAATTTCCCAGAAAAAATGCTGCTCGACTAGTACTTTTTCGATCGTCAACACTTCCTGCCAATCTACATCAGTAAACGCTTTTAGGGTAAAGTCTTGTCCTTTCGGATACCATAGACCATACTCCATAGTGCCTTTTAGATATTTGAAAATCCTTTTTACTGCGGTTACATGTGTTTCCTTGGGAGCTGACTAGAATCTAGCTACCAATCCAACAGCTTGCATGACATCTAGTCTTGAGGATGTTACATATAGCAGACTGTTGATCATAGATCGAAACATGGTATGATCTACTTCTAGTGATTCATCATCCTTACTTAACTTGCAATCGGTGACCATTGGAGTACCAATAGGTTTGGAATCTTCCATTTTAAACTGTTTCAACATATCCTTGATGTACTTAGTTTGAGAGATGAAAATTCCTTCGTTTGTTTGGTGAACTTGCAATCCTAGAAAGAAAGTTAATTCACCCAACATTGACATTTCAAATTCTTTCTTCATTTCAGAGGCAAAATCTACACTTAGGATTTGAAGATTGCTTCCAAATATGATATCATCCACATAGACAATGACAATGATCATGTTTTTATCTTCGATTTTTAGATAAAGATTACTCTTTCAGTGGCTCCTCTTTAAAACCTTGTTGTTTTAAGTAGCTATCTAGTCTTGAAAACCATGCTCCTGGAGCTTGTTTAAGACCACAGAGAGCCTTCTTCAGTTTGCAGACATAGTCATTGTTCTCTGATAGAAGAAACCCTTCAGGCTGTTCAATATATACTTCTTCTTCTAAATTGCCATTTTGAAATGCAGATTTGACATCCATCTGATATACCTTGATGTTTTTATGGCATGACAGTGCTAAAAACATTCTGATTGCTTCAAGTCGAGCTATAGGAGCATAAGTTTCTTCAAAGTCAATACCTTCCACTTGGGCATAACCCTTACACACCAATCTTGCTTTGTTCCTTATTACTTGACCATCTTGATTGAATTTGTTTTTAAAAATCCATTTGGTTCCTACAATGTTCTTATCTTTAGGTCTTGGGACAAGTTCCCAGGTCTCATTTTTTTCAATCTGATCTAGTTCTCCATTCATGGCTTTGACCCATTCATCACTTTTGCTAGATTCTGTGAAGTTCTTGGGTTCTACTATGGATAGCAGGGCTTGTTCAACACCTGTTAGTTGTCTTCTTGTTTTGATTCCAGCATTTTTATCACCCATGATCTGTGATTCTGGATGATCCTTTTGTGTCCTTCTAGATGGAGTTTTAGTGTCAGGTCTAGGGAAGTCTTCTTCATCTTCCTGTGTATCTTCCTCCTCTTTGTCTTCTTCTTCGTTATGAATACTCTTGTCTCTTTGCAGTTCTTCTATCTTGTCATCACTCGTATTAATATCTTCAGGATCTTCTTCTTTCCTTGGCTTTACATCATCTACGTTTACATCAGCACTCTCTACAATTTTATGTAACTTTTTATTGAAGCATCTATATGCCTTTTTGGTGGATGAATATCCTAGAAAGATTCCTTCATCAGTCCTAGAGTCAAACTTTCCAAGGTCGTCCTCGCTTCTTTTGATGTAACATTTACTGCCAAATACTTTAAAATATTTGATTGATGTTGGTCTTCCATACCATAATTCATAGGGGGTCTTATCCTTCTTTACTCTGAGTTGTGCTCTGTTAAGTGTTTAGACAACTGTGTATACAACTTCTCTCCAAAAATAATCTGATAATTTTGCTTCATTAAGCATTGTTCTAGCAGCTTCTTGGACTATTCTATTTCTTCTTTCAACAACCCCATTCTGTTGTGGAGTTTTTGTAGTTGAAAATTGTCTCTTAATTCCATGATCTTCACAGAATTCATTGAATTCATTGGAAGTAAATTCTCCTCCATTATCTAATCTAAGACACTTGATTTTCATACCAGACTCATTTTCAGCCATTGCTTTGAAGATCTTAAATTTTTCGAAGGCTTCTGATTTTTCTTTGAGAAAGGCCACCCAAGTCATCCTTGTGTAATCATCAATGAGCAACATGAAATAGTGATCTCCTTGCAGACTTTTAGTTCTGGTTGGTCCACACATATCTGTGTGTACTATTTCCAGAAGGTATGAGGTCATATGTTCCTTTGTTTTAAAACTAGCTCTTATTTGCTTCCCATGCTGACAATGTTTACATACTGCGTTTAGAGGAGCTACAATTTTTGGCAGATCTTTTACAGCTTCTTTTGCACTTATTTTGGCCAGGTTGTCAAAACTTAGGTGTCCCAACCTTCTGTTCCACAACCAACTTTCATCTATCATGCTCAAGTAGCTTTGGTTTTCATTTTCCAGGATGTACACATTGTTTGCATTTCTCATGGCAATGCCAACTATCTTTCCTGATTTCTTATTTTTTATTCCACATTTTTTTGAGTCAAAGATACAGATGTGTCCTTGGTCGCAAGTTTGACTTACATTGAGAAGATTAGGCTTGAGATTTTCAACTAGCAAAATATTTTCTCCTTTGATCTTGCTGTTGACAATAGCTTGTTCCTTTGCCAATTATTTTGGAAGACAGACTATCTCCAAAAGTGACTTTTCCCTTATTATCTTTTAGTGGAATGAATTTGCTGGAGTCACCAGTCCTATGTTTTGAGCAACCACTGTCCACGTGCCATAAGGTTTGGCTTTCGGTTGCACATAACGCAATCATGGAACTTTCATTTTCTTCCTTTTCTTTCCAATACTTTTTCTGTTTGGTGTTCTGTGATTTGGTTGTGCCAGTATTTCTTGTAGAGGTCTGTAATTTACAATTTCTCGCCATATGCCCATGGTTGTTACATTTATAACACTATGTCATATTGTTGGAGTAGTGTAAACAAATTTTTATTTCCCTTTGACTTGTCATTTGATGACTTGTTCTTGTATTAAGAATTTTTCCTTTTAGTTCTGCAATTTAAAGTTTTATCTCCAAAGTTATTACAGGAATAGCAGTAACCTAGAAATATCTGTACATATTTATTTGGTCTTTTGGGTGCTATATTATTTCTATTTTTATTCTGAAAAATTACGCCTGCTTTCTTGTTTTCTTCTCTTTTAGCTGGAGTCTTTAGTACTTCAGCATAGCTTTTCTTACTTCTTTCTTGATTGGTGACAGAAAAACTCTCTGGCTTCTTTTCTTTAACGAATCCCAAACCAGATTTATCACTTGATGCTCTTTGGCTACTCAGAATGTCAGCTAGAATCCTTGAGTTGTTCTCAAATTTTGATTTGATAGATCCTTCATCAAGTTTTCTTTTGAATTGCATGATCTCTTCTACTAGTTTTTCAGAGTCCTGTATTATTTCTTTTAGCAACTAGTTTAGGATCTCCTCAATCTTTTTGGCCTCTAGAATTTGGGCTTCTAACTGGTTGATGATAAGATTTGATTGTTTGTTTTTCTTCCTACATTTCTCAAGTTCTTCAAGGGCACTCACAAGTTCAGCTCTTAGGTCTACTTCACCTTCTACATCGGAGTCATTGCTTGAGGCTTGAGTGTCTATACCCATAAATAAGACTCCAGTTTCTTCAGCTTCACTTTCAATTGAATATTCGTTGTCTTCCATGGTGTAAACAATTTTCTTGTTCCCATAGGGTTTTTTCTTGTTTCCTGGTTTACCCTTTCTGAATTTTGAAGTTTCCTTTTCTTCATTCTCATCTTGTTTAATGTAGGTGCACCTGGAGGCAAAATGTCCAATCCTTCCACAATTAAAACATTTTAAAGGTAGTTTTCCCTTGTATTTTCCTGTCCCTCTCTTAAGTTTACTAATGAAAAGAGCTTGCTCATCATTTGGGTTTTCTGAGTGATTTTTAAAGGTAGTTTTGAAACTTGCTTCTTTTCTTGAA
The DNA here is from genome assembly GCA_001517045.1 of Pseudotsuga menziesii. Taxonomy (NCBI): domain Eukaryota; kingdom Viridiplantae; phylum Streptophyta; class Pinopsida; order Pinales; family Pinaceae; genus Pseudotsuga; species Pseudotsuga menziesii. Next base: position 993,894 of record LPNX011152995.1, on the reverse strand, counting down.
GTTCCATTTTGTCCTGTTCTCATTTCGTATGCAGTGAGAATCCCATGTAGCTCATCCATTGTTATCTTTTTAAGATCATCTCGTTCTTCTAAGGTGGATACTTTTGGGTTATACCTCATTGGTAATGTTCTTAGTACTTTGCTTACCACTTCCTCTTCTTTTAATTTTCCTCCAAGCCCTCTGATCGCATTAACAACTTCATCTACACGAAGAAGGTATTCACCAATATTCTCTTCTTTCATGTTAAGACTTTCAAATTGACCTTTATATGTTTGAAGTTTGGATTCTTTGACCTTAGATTCTCCTTCATAAATTATTTTCAACTTGTCCCACGCTTGTATAGCAGATGTGCATTGCATAACTTTAGTAAATACCGATTGTGTTAAACCATTTAAGATTGCATTTAGAGCTTTGGCATTGCCTTCATATTCTCCTAGTTCAACTGCGTCTGTAGGGTATTGGTTTCCAATATTAAGTTATTTTTGAGTTGCTGCCCAAACTTTCCATTAACACCTCATTCTAATACTCCAATATGCATAATTCTCTCCGGTAAATAATGGAGGCTTGTTAGTGGACAATCCTTCTTGTTAATCCATTGTGTTTCTTGAATGGGATCTTCCTTCCAGTGGTTAAGTTGTTGTGAAGGAACCTGCTCTAATACCAATTGTTGGTTTATCCCACAATACTGAGAGGGGCGGGTGAATAAGTATTGACAGTTTTTAACTGAAATCACAAAAATCAACAATTAAGACACAGATTTTATCGTGGAAACCGCAAGGAGCAAACGACCAATCCAAACTCAATAATAAGATGAAGTTAAAAAATTGTTTATCTGCTACAACAGAAAGGATGCAAAACACACCCTAGGTTTTGCCTACTACTATAGACTAGGATGCTACCACACCCCAATGGTTTTTCTGTCTGCTGCTACAGATAAGGATGCTACGACACCCTGTTTTCCAGCTACGACTAGAAAGGAGGCTGTGACCCCCTAGCAAACCTGTGGCCTACCCTAGCACCACCCTACCACCTTGGACTGATTATCTCAGTCCTTAGAGCAGTTAAAAACTATTCACTTTGGACTCTATCAGATCTGCTAACAGAGACACCTCATTTAGAACACAAAAATTCATTTAAATACCTAGTACCTTCATCGTTTCAATGCAACTCTTCATTGTTGCGTCTTTTCGATTTGGGTCATGACTGTTTGTTTACAAACACATCCAAATAACACTTATCTCTTCAATTTGTCGCATTCCTTCACCAAATGTCGACGTTTCATTCCTCCCTCAGCCTCAGATCTCAAATTCGTAGCCCTGTTTATCGTTCTCTGATATTTCCGCAATGCAAAACTCTTTCTGCAATGATATTTACCAATTTTAATCGGAGCCGTTGATCCTACTGTCAAGTACAATCTGGACCGTAGATCTGTTCTACAGATTTCCTCCTTGAAATCCCCTTTCCGCATCAAAATTACCTCACAACGATTTCAGGTCGTTGATCTTCGTCGGCCATTTTTCCTGACAGTCGATCTACAGTTTGCGGGATGCGAGATGCAGGATGTCAATCATCCTTTTAATCCTTTCCGCAATTGCCTTTTCCGCAATATTTCTTCTGCACCGTTGATCTTTTGCGGAGTCATTCCTGACCGTTGATCTTGCGGATTGTGGGATGCGAGATGTAGAATCGCGCTTTCCGATTTTCGGACTTCCGCAATTTTCTTTTTCGCAACGGTATTTCCACACCGTTGATCTATTTTTGGCGGGATTGATCTCAGTCGTCCGATCTCCAAATTGCGGGATGCGGAATCACGCTTTCCGATTTTCGGACTCCTGCAATTTCCTTTCCGCAACTCTGTTTCCGCATTGCAGGATGCGGGATGTGGAATTGCGCTTTCCGATTTTTAGACTTCCACAATTTCCGTTCCGCAATTTTGTTTCCGCATTGCGGGATGCGGGATGCGGGATCGCGCTTTCTGATTTTCCGGTTTGTCATGCCACATGCCCAACTATGCCATGCCATGTCATGACTACTTTAGATTTTTACTACATGACTACCTTAGTCTTTTACTGAGGAGGTTCAGCCATCATATATGTTGGTTATGTCTTTGTCATTTGTGAACACCTTTAACATCAATAACAACTCTTTACTCAACACCAGGTACATTATGGCGTTCATACCCTGTAGATTTCATATGAGCACATACCACAATACACACAACATACTTATGTGTTGACTATAATCCAATAAATAATGGAAAAAGAAAATAGTCATTATTCTAGCTGCAAAGAGTAAAATCAACACCACAAGTAATAGAAATTCAATCTTAAATAATCACTAATAAACAATTTTTTGTTCAAAGAGAAAACAACTTATACTTGAATAAAAGGAAACACCACAATCAACGAAGAACCAAACATAGAGTCGTGACCTAAGTTGCATGAAACGTGGAAATGTTTCCAAGTTTCAAAACGGGAACATTTGTAAACATGACCCCCCCAAAATGGATACGTCAGGGGAAACATGGTATATATATATATATATATATATATAAACCCATGTCTATATTAATTTTCATAGATGATTACATGATACAAAATCCTATAGCTTGGTGATATTAACTAATGCCTGTCCTATACCCTCATACATGATAGATTCCAATGGAAAGGCTACAATCCTACCAACCCTGAAATCCTGAAAACTGTTAAGTCTGTTGAATTCTGAATGGAATATAAAATTCTACTTTTTACATATGAAGTCTGATAAGGTTAGAACCACTGTCAAACATACTGAAACAATTAATGATAACGTTAAAAATTTACGTAAAAGGATGAAAAGGTAAGATAAAGGAGAATGTCGTGGATGGAAAGGTAAGAGAAAGGAGAATGTCACTTCGAGGTAAGATAAAGGAGAATGTCACTTTTACTGGTATGGCCTCTGGGTGGCGTTTCCTGCAACAGAGGTCGTAACATTTACATATTCAAATGGTAAAGGGAGTGGATTAAGCTTAAAACACTAGCTTAAATTTGTTGATCCTTATTTCCAACTATTTGATACCCATTAAGAAGAAAGACTAGACATAGTAGCCCTCCACCTTAATGGCCTAGCTAAAGAATACAAGAATGGTATAGAAACAGGCAAAACCTTTTAAGGTCGGTGATGAACAAAAAAGGGCCACCATAGATTGATTCTCACCTCATAACAAGAAAATCCAAGCCTTCCAACAATAGAGAGAAATCAAGCAAGTGAATCAGTCTCAAATGCTAATCACTAAAAATATAGTCAGTTATAATGCTAAGCATTCCTATGTAATCAGCCAAGAAAATATTGTAATATGATGAAACTTCAGTCACTAAAATGCTAATAATGCCTCTATAATATCAAATATTCCAATTCATAGGTGGATTTAAACAACAATAGTAAATTCAACAGTAATAGTAGAACCAAAAACCTTGCAAAATGTCATTAACTTTGCACTTAAAGAAGAAGGATCAAAAGATGCAAGTTGCAACCTCTCAAGTGTTCAATAAAAAAGAAACCATAAAACAAAGTAACTAATCAAAGCCACCCATTAACAAAAGTCCCCCCTTAACGTATAAACGCTTGCAAATAAAAATGTTAGAATACAAACACTATAAAGGTCCTCTTTATAACATCAAACACCCAAACAAAACACAAAAATCCAAGACCAGTAAAAGAATAATGAGGGTTCTGGAAGACAGAAAGAACCAAACTAGAATAAGATAGTTTTAAAGGAACAAAACCCAGAAGAAATAATTCAACAACCAATCATCATATGGTCGTTGAGATATTCTGGGCAACCGAATTTTTTCATAAAACAAAAAAAATCACAACCAAAGCATTTACTTTTGTAGATTCGGGAAGCACACACAAATTTATATCCAAAAATTTCATCCAAAACACAGCCAATATCCAAGGTTCCAAACCCCAGAAGCACCATACTCCTATGAGCTATGCTGCACGAAACTTCTGAAATGCCCACATACAGATACCAAAAACTTGCGGAAACTCGAAAACTTCTCGGAAATTTCTCAAAAACCTCCAAGCGCCCATGAGTGGCTTGGGACCTATAGGAAATCTAAAAAACCCTAGTTTATGGAAAATGAAAACAAATTAACCTCTAAATCGTTTCTAAACCTACCTACAAATTAACCTCTCATTCTTATTTTATTGTGAGATAATTTGCTATTAAAGAAAACTATACATATAAATATATATACTGTGTTCCTCCTGACATACTCATTTTGGGGGGTCATGTTTCCAAGTGTTCCTGTTTTTGAAACTTGTACACATTTCCATGTTTCGTGGAACTTAGCCTATGAGGTACAAACAAAACATGGACGAGATATTTGATTGAGAAGATTGATGCCTCGAGAAAATTAAATGGAAAATGCATAAGATGTTCAACTAAGAAGATTGGTGCACCAAAACCATTAAGGTTGATGAAAAATCTTTTCCAGCGATATATCAAAAAATTCATAAAAATATTCCAAATGATATCCTAATCTTTGGGTTTCTTGGTTGGGAGTTAAAGGGTCCCTAGGATGCTTGGGATCTAACCTTCCATGCAATCTAGACATTCCAGTTGTCCAAGACTCATCATGGGCTCTCTCCAAGGTATGCTGGTAAAAGGTCAGCTCAAAAATTATCTTTTGGATGGACTTATGGAATTCAAATACTCGGGCAATAAAATATGTGGAGGACTCTTAACTGTGCTCAAAAGCTTTCCGGTGTGCACAAGGTTGTTCTATAGAGTCTTTGTAGTAAGATTCAAGAGAATTATTTATATAAAACGTAGATGCAAGGGGAAGAGTTGATGTTTGTAACATCGGACAGATACTTCCACAGGTTGTGTCTAACTAGTGGAAGTCGTTACTAATACCTCTCAGGCCTAGGAAATTCACTTTAATTAAGTAACTTATTAAAGTGAATGCCTTTTTAGATTAATTGAGAGATTAATTAAGTAAAGGGCCTAAGTTTTAGGCACTAATGACTTAAGTTAATTAAGTGAATCTGAGACATTGATCTCAAGTGAATGAGACCTAATCTCAACCGTTGGGGATAGGTTTTGGTTCATCTCAAGGTTATAAAAGGCAACCTAAGTGAGAGCAGGAGACACACAAAGTGAGTGAGATCTCTGTTGACTTTTACCTAGGAGTTGTTCCCCTAAGTGACTTTTGCCTAAGTAACTAGGAAAATGGGTTTGAGTCACTTGGACTTTATATTAATGACTTGAGATGAGCATTAATTGCACTTTAGAGAATAAAGTACACTTTAAGTGAAATATTTAAAAAGTGAGTGAAATTAATTATTTTGTGGAGAAAAGTGATTTTAATCACAACCACTCATCTACACTAAGTTGAGCCCTAGGATTAAATAACTTTTCATTCACCCTAACTTTTTCACCAAAAAAGAAAGTTTCCAAGTGAAGAGGCACTTTTGCATTTTGAGAGAAGAGAGAGCCATTTTCTGAGAAAGAGAGAAAAATAGAAGCAGCAGCATTTTTCTTTGGGCACGCATTTCGAGGAGGGAAAGTACAACATAAGGGCACAAAAATCGAGGCAAGGTACAGCAGCATTTATTGTTGGTCCGTGCAGTCCATATGGTATGGATTTCGTACAGCATCACAAATCCCAAGGCAAAAAGTACAACACAGTTTTCAAGGCAGATTTCTGGGCACATTTTTTGAGAAAAAAAAACTGGGCACGAATCTCGAGGCAGTTTGCAGGCACAGATTTCGAGGTCCGTACAAATAGTCCATACAGTCTGTATGTACGGTTGTCGTACAATCCGTACAGTAGCACAGAAATCGAGGCAGCTACAAGAAAATTTTTGAGTTTGTAATTTTTCTGTTTGGCACAGAAAACGAGGCAGAATTTTTCATCTGGTTGAGATAAGTTGGTTTGAAATTTTTTCTGTCTCTTGCTGTAAATTTTCCAGATAATAAAAATTTCTCTCTCATAGGTTTTCCTCGGAGGTTGGGGTTTTTCCTAGGTCATTGGACCAAAAATATTGTGTCTGAAATTTATCTTTGAATGTGGTTTATTTGTTGTTAGTGAAAATGTAGTAGAAACGTTTCTTATGTTTCAATCCTATATTGTTTATGAGAAAAATCTAATTTGCAGCAGTAAAACAAATTGGGTTGGACATTAAACAATGTTTTAAAATGGAGTTGGAAACCGGGTTGGGAAAGTGCTAAAATTTCTAGATGGTATCAGAGCTTTGTTAAAGAGAGGGAAGATTTATACACAGTGAAAAATTTCAGACTTCAGTGATTTCTTTGGTCATTGGGAAGCACCTTGTTGAAACTTTAACTTTTCATTGAAAATGGCTACAGGTCTTAGGTTGGAGGATAGGCTTGATGGGGCTTGGAATTTTGTCCCATGGAAAGCTAGGCTAGTGCTGATATTTGAGGAAAATGAGTTGTGGGATGAGGTGCTTCATAACACTACAGCAGTTCCTATTGTTGTTCCCCATTCCACTGATGCAGCGGCACTTACTGCCTTCAACAAGAAGGACATAAAAGCTAGAAGGATAATCCTAGATGAGGTGAAAGACCATGTGATCCCTCACATCTCGAGTAAGACCCATGCATATCAGATGTGGGATGCTTTGACCGGCTTGTTTCAAAGCTCAAACGAGAATAGGAAGATGGTTTTGAGGGAGAAGTTGAAAAGTATCAAGATGGCCAAAGGGGAGGTTGTGACATCTTACCTTGCTAGGATCTCTCAGGTGAGAGATGAGCTTGCATTTGTGGGGGAGGTTGTTCCTACTGCAGAGCTAGTGCGGACAGCTATGAATGGGGTTTCAAAGCCTTGGGTTATGTTTGTGGAGGCTTTAGTGGCTAGGGAGAACTTACCTACATGGGATAGGATTTGTGATGATTTTGTTCGGGAGGAGACCCGGAGAGGTCTTGTGCAGGACAGCGCTTCTACTAGTAGGGAGGATGAGGAGAATGTGGCATTGACTGCAAAGGGGAAGAAGAAGTTCAAGAAGGGTGGGGACAAGCGGCAAGAAGGAAGTGGGCAGAAGAAGGATTTGAGCACTGTGAAGTGCTTCGCTTGTCAAAAGTTTGGACACTATGCTGGGCAGTGTCCACAGAAGAAGAAGCAGACAGCAGCTTCGGCAGAGGTGGAGGAGTTTACAACGAGATTTGAGAGAGGGTTTTCTCTATGTTTTGGGCATGTTGATATAGAGAGAGCATCCATCATCACCAGTGCAGATGTTGATAGTGAGAGGGAGTATTCCTTGTTGACTAGCCATTCCTTGAGTGCATCCACCACCAGCACATGGTATATTGATAGTGAAGCTTCAAGCCACATGATAGGTGCTCGAGAGATGTTCTCCAAGCTTTCACAGGCAGAGATTGATGTGGAGGTAGTGTTGGGGGATGACACAGTTGTCGGAGCAGTTGGGCGTGGGACCATTACTTTTCAGAGGGAGTCCATGAGTCCCATGATTTTGAGAGATGTACTATTTGTACCTAGGCTGAAGAAGAACTTGATCTCAGTTTCCATGATCGAGGATAGGGGTCTTGTGGTGTCCTTCGTAGATGGACATGTGCGTGTTTTTCCCAAGACTGCAGGACCATCTACTTCATACACCATTGGAGTTAGATGTGGGAAACTGTAAAACCTCTTATTTCAGCCCCATCATGCTTTGGCACATAGCAATAACAGCGAGCTTTCTGAGTTGTGGCATAGGAGGATGGCTCATCTACATCATCCAGCTTTACATATTTTGAGGTGTATGGTTACAGGGTTTCCCAAGTTCAGGACAGAGCACAGTGAGGTATGCAGGGGGTGTGCTTTGGGAAAGTACACCAAGACTGCTTTTACGAGCAGTGATAGCAGGTCAACAGGAGTTCTTGATTTGATACACTCCGACTTGTATGGACCTATGTCAGTTGTTTTTATGAGATGGTTCAAGTATTATGTGATAGTCATCAATGACGATTCCAGGAAGACCTGGATCTACTTCCTGAAGAGAAAGAAATCTAAGGAGGTCGTGCAGAGGTTCCAAGATTTCGAAGCTCTTATGGAGAACCAGACAAGGAAGAAGATACGGGCGCTCAAATCAGATAACGGGGATGAGTATACCTCGAAGGAGTTCGATGGGTATTGCAGACAGGACGACATTCGGAGACAATTAATGGTACCATACACTCCTGAGCGGAATGGAGTGGCAGAGAGGAAGAACAGATCTATAGTTGGAGCTACGAGAGCCATGTTGCATGATCAATCACTTCCTTTCTTCCTTTGGGCAGAGGCATGTAGCACAATTGTATATCTTCCACAGGAGTCCCCACCGTCCCGTGGGGAACAAGACACTTGACGAGAGTTTCACAAGAAAGAAGCCTGAGTGAGTCATTTTAGGATATTTGGTTGCCTAACTTACTCACATGTCTCTTCTAAGAAGACTACAAAGTTTGTGCCCACAGCAAAGAGAGGCATCTTTGTGCGGTGTGATGAGACTTCGAAGGCCTTCGGCATTTATCTTCCTTCTCAAAGGAAAGTTGTTGTGAGGAGGGAAGTGAGATTTGAGGAGGAGCGGGCCTTTTAGGAAGTCTAGAGAGTCAGAGCAGGGAGAGCAACAGGTTCTCGCACCTCAGGTAGTTTCACAGGTACCTTCAGTGCAGTTCATAGGTTCACAGGTTTCCAATGTAACTGAACCACACAGTATAGGCACAGGTTCTCCAATTTCAGTGGTTCAGCCAGCAGGATCCTCGGTGACAAGTTTTGGATCTCAGGTTACAGGATCACCGTACAGATCCTCAAGATCACAGGGTTCACTAGTTGTTGGTACTCGAGCTTCTGGTTCACAGGTTACTGGGGTTTCTACCTTTGGGAATTCATCAGATGAAGACAGGCTAGTGTGGGAGTAGTCTTCAAGGAAGAAGAAGCCTAAGTGGCTTCGGGACACCTTGAAGGAAGCAAAGGAGTTTGGACCACCCAAGGAGCCACTGAGGGTTTTTCAGATGCCAGATAGATTGCGTATAGCATTAGTGGCTAGTCTTCGTGATTCAGAGCCATCTACGTTTGAGGAGGCCTCTCAGCATCATGCTTGGAGAGATGCCATGATGGAAGCGTACCATTCCATCTTGAAGAATGATGTTTGGGAGATTGTTCCAAGACCTGAGGGGAAGTCAGTGGTGACTTCTCATTGGCTTTACAAGCTAAAACATGTTGCAAATGGTAGTGTGGAGAAGTACAAGGCTCGGTTTGTGGCGCGGGGGTTCTCACAGGTTGAGGGAGTTGATTATGATGAGACCTTTGCACCGGTTGCTCGTTATACTTCTATTAGGGTGTTGATTTCCATTGCTGCGAAAATAGGTTGAAAGATCCATCAAATGGATGTGAAGACCACATTTCTCAATGGAATCATACAAGAGGAGGTTTATGTTGAGCAGCCTCAGGGCTTTGAGATTCATGGGAGAGAGTCTCATGTGTGCAGGCTGAAGAAAGCCTTATATGGGTTGAAGCAAGCTCCTAGAGCTTGGTACTTCAAGATTGACTCTTACTTGCAGCGGATGGGTTTTCAGAAGAGTGAGGCAGATCTGAATCTCTATTTCATCGTGTTTGGAGATGATCCGCTCATTCTTTTGTTGTATGTGGATGACTTATTTATCACGGGAGGAGAGAGACCTATTGCAGCTTGCAAGAAAGATCTTGCTTCAGAGTATGAGATGACGGACATTGGGTTGATGCACTATTTTTTGGGATTGGAGGTTTGGCAAGAGCCTGGTCGTATTTTCCTGGGAAAGGGAAAGTATGCAGTTGATATTCTAAGGAGATTTCAATGGAGGATTACAGGCCTATGTCTACAGTGTACACCGATGGTCACCAACTGGAAGAAGTTTCATGCTTCTAAGGGAGAGTTGGTGGATCCTACACTATATCGTCAGCTCATTGGTTCTTTGATGTATCTGGTCAACTCTAGGCCAGATTTGTGTTTTGCGGTGAACACTCTCAGTCAATTTATGGTGGAGCCTAGGAGGGTGCAATGGGTAGTCGCAAAACAAGTATTGAGATACCTTGCAGGGGCAGTGGAGTATGGTCTGGACTACAGGAGATCAAAAAGGATCAGGTTGGTTGGCTTCATAGATTCAGATTGGGCAGGCAGTGTGGCAGACCGGAAGAGCACTTTCGGATGTTGTTTCAGTTTGGGATCGACAGTAGTGTCGTGGTTCAGTCGGAATCAAAAGTCTGTTGCTTTGAGTTCTGCAGAGGTTGAGTATATGGCAGCCAGTCAGGCTAGTTGCGAGGCGTTGTGGCTTCGCAAGTTGCTGGTGGATTTATTTGATCAGGAGCTGGGGCCTACATTGATTTAAAGTGACAGTTAGAGTTGCATCCAGCTCTCTGAGAATCCTATATTTTATGACCGGTCAAAGCATATTAATCAGGTATCATTTCATTCGTGATTATGTTCAGAGAAGAGCAGTGACATTGCAGTATATTTTCACTGATGAGCAGGTTGTAGATATCCTGACAAAGTCTCTTGGAAGAGGCAAGTTTATTCACTTCAGAGACAAGTTAGGTGTGGTGAAGAACAACTTCCCTGGTAAGAGGGAGTGTTGATTTTTACCTAGGAGTTGTTCCCCTAAGTGACTTTTGCCTAAGTCACAAGGAAAAGGGGTTTGAGTCACTTGGACTTTATATTAATGACTTGAGATGAGCATTAATTGCACTTTAGAGAATAAAGTGCACTTTAAGTCAAATATTTAAAAAGTGAGTAAAATTTATTATTATGTGGAGAAAAGTGATTTTAATCACAACCACTCATATAGACTAATCGAAGCCCTAGGATTAGATGACTTTTCATTCACCCTAATTTTTTCACCAAAAATGAAAGTTTCCAAGGGAAAAGACACTTTCGCATTTTGAGAGAAGAGAGAGCCATTTCTGAGAAAGAGAGAAAAATAGCAGCAACAGCATTTTTCTTTGGGCACGCATTTCAAGGAGGGAAAGTACAACAATGGGGCACAAAAATTGAGGCAAGGTACAGCAGCATTTATTGCTGATCTATACGATACAAATTCCGTACAACACAGATCCCAAGATAGAAAGTATAGCACAGTTTTCGAGGCAAATTTCTGGGCACATTTTTTGAGAAAAAATATGGGCACGAATCCCGAGGCAGTTTGCAGGCACGAATTTCACAGTCCATACAGTATGTCCGTACAGCTGTCGTACAGAGCGTACAAAAACACAAAAATCGAGGCAGCTACAAGAAAACTTATGAGTTTGTAATTTTTCTGTTTGGCGCGAAAAACAAGGCAAAATTTTTCCTCTGGTTGAGATAAGTTCGTCTGAAATTTTTTGTCTCTCACTGTAACTTTTCCAGATACTAAAAATTTCTCTCTCACAGGTTTTCCCCGGAGGTTGAGATTTTTCCTGGGTCACTGGACCAAAAATACTGTGTCTGAAATTTATCTTTGAATGTGGTTTATTTGTTGTTCTTTTCTTATGTTTCAGTCCTATATTGTTTATGAAAAAAATCTAATTTGCAGCAGTAAAACAAATTAGGTTGGGCATTAAACAATGTTTTAAAACGGAGTTGGAAACCGGGTTGGGAAAGTGCCAAAATTTCTTCAATCTCATGGATTGGGTGGAGAAGGACTTATATCCAAGTGTGCAGGGGCAAGGTCCAAGGAAAGAAGCAAGGGGCAACAATGGGGTAACAGCTAGCAAGATCGAAGAACTGATCTTGAGGTGTGATAGGCTAGGCTATTTGTTGTTTTGTAATATTCCTCAGTGGGCCATTATCCTAGCACAGGAGCCAACATTTTATCTTAATAAAATCATTGATTGTTGGGTTTTTCCCCCATTGGGGTTTCCTAGGGTAAACACGTGTGCCAAATGTGTTGATTTCCTATTTTATTTCCATTACATTATTGGTTAAAGATATCAGTGTATTTTTGTTTAATAATTCAGCAGTAATCTACAGTGGTTAATCATTTCTAGGCATAAACATTATTAGAGAAAAGAGATCATATCTGGTATTAGAAATTAACATGGTGTCAGAGCTAGATCAGCTCTGAGAAGGAAATTGCATTTGGCAAGGGTTTTACAATAATTAAAAAAAAGGTAGTGTATGGCCACTATATAGTCGGCGTAGGGCGTACGGTCGCGCAGACAAGCAAGGGGACTGACAAGGAGTGTTAGGTCGTGGTGGTCATGGAGGCAGCCACAAAGAGGGAAAGCCATAGGAGTAGTCGTCGATAGAAGTAGCAAGGTGGATGCAAGCGCTAGAGGTAGTGCTTGTCAATGGATCTGGGACGTGGAGACGCAGCAGTAGAAGGGCTACGAAGGAATGGTTGACGGTAGAGTGGAAAGGAGCAGTCGCACAGACGAGATCTCGAGCAAAAGGTGGCTGCGAAACGGTGAAGGTAGTTGCAGAGGAAAGGGAAGCAGTAGGCAAGGCGACAATAGTAGTGGCTGTTGCAGGCCAGGACACCAGCATGGCCGACAGTTGTCTCGCAGAGCAATAGTCTGCAAACAAGAAAATTTGCAAAAGGAAGCGACAGCTGCAGGCTGCAAAGTGTTAAAGAAATGTAACTTCAGAAGATATTCTATTGTACTTTTTATTGTATTATTGTTATTCCTTCGTTCGGAGATGTCATTGATGTGCTTGGCCATGTAAAAGTTGAGGTAAAACCTATTGGACACAATGGTCACACTGAGAGGGGGGGTGAATCTGTGTGTAAGCAATTTAAAACTCTTTTAAATTCTACCAACTAAGCAGAGTTCATCAATACATTACATCATCATTACATAAGTATCCATCAACTAATCAACACTTAATCATAAGCATATTACCAACGAGATTACTGAATCATAACAAGTAGCACACCACAAGAGAACACAACATTTGTTTGGTAAACTTGCTTTATGTATTCTACATGGAAGACAACAATCTTCGCGATTACAATCAGCACCAACTGATACAAAGAGCACCAACTCTAAATCCATGACCCAGCTTGGTCTTCTCATGTCCAACTGAGAAAAGGTGTGCAAGACCCAGCTTGCAATTACATATTGATCCTTGTCATCAATCAATCATCTGCTCAACAAGTTGTCCACTTTTGTCACTCTGTCAAATCATTCTTCTGTAGGTGTCACTGTCATCAAGCTATTGTATTATCAATCATCACATCAACTGTTGTTCAAGATCATCACTGCACATAACCACTACACTATCTATTGCCAATCAAGTCTTTCATCACAATTTAATCAAGTCATCAAGAAATATCTGTAAGTACCACTGCCAAGCAAAGTATTTACTTTCTGCAACAAGGTCATTGTCTGTGCATAGTTTCAGGCTTGTATTTAGCAATGAGAAACTTCTACTCTACAACCTTACCTCGTCTCAACATGAATGTGCTCTGTCACTGTGAGTGTATTCTACCACACCATCGTGGAACTAACCAGTCTTCACCTTTTCAAATTTACATCCAACGCACCCCTTCATATTATGAGAATATAATTCAAAACAAACTTAGCTTCAAGCAATTTCTCATCCCACGTTTAAACTCTGTGTTAGTACCTTAGGTCTGTAGCCCAAGTTTTCTTCCACAGTCAATTGTGGCCACCGAAATCAGAGAATGAAGTATAATTTCAAGGCTTTCAACCTCCGACCTGTTGCCAATAAATATGAACTCAGAGTTTTTTATCATAGCTCAAAATACCATTAATCTACTGCGTCTCACCTGATCCTTCTATACCCGAAAATCAGGGCTATATCCAAAGATAAAAAATTGTACAAACATTCTCTAAACCCGAGTTCTGTACAGAGATAGTCTTTTGTTGCGGTTGCATTACTGCTCCCCTTCACCAAAATCAAAGCTCAAGAACACCCACAAAGATTACATCTCCACCCACGAACTGATTAGAATTTTATCATTCTTCACTATGGCTACCAAAATGAACCATTTACCAGAGTTTCAGAGCTGGAACTTCCACGCTCTCCACTTCACTGTCATCTCTGTAATTTTGGGTTGAGTTTTCTGTTCTTCAATTACTACAGCTGCCTCTCAGTCACCCTCGAAATATCAGAGTTCACACACACCACCGAATTCCTCATTTTACCAAACTCTACACTCCATTAACTTCCTTTACCTGCCTCAATTTTCTTCTTCACCTGTAATCTCAAAGCTAGAATCGAGCTTATGTCTTCTTGCCATAAATGAGGACGTTGACTGGTTATTTATACTGATTTTCCATCATATTTCTTTTGAGTCGACCTGCTATGTTTTGTAGATTTTAATTGCAATTTATTTATTTTTAATTTTTATTTTTATTGAGCCGACCTAGCAAGTATTATTTTAAAATAATATCATTTTAGAGTTGACTGGGCCGACTTGTCATGTTTTCATTACTAATTAAAAACATGACTTCTAGAGCTGGGTCGCCTTCATCACATTACCACTTCTTCAAGTATATATATATATACTTGACCTTCTTCACTACATCATCACTGTGGGCTTCTTGCAAGGCTATCATATAATAATCAATCAAGATACTTTTCATGGACTTCAAACTCATCATCAACATGGTAGCATGGACCATCATCAACATCAACACCAAGCAACCAAGTGTGTCCAAGTGCCATCATACCATCATGTATATGGATACCAAACCATCTTAAGCACTATGACCATCAAGGGTTCCATCACCCCATCAAACCACAAATGACCACAGAATGGGTCATTTGGTCCACCTAGTGTTCCAATGCCCAAGCAATGTCCTCCATGCCATGTCATCAACATTTGTCTTACCTTTTTCATTAATGGTTTGTCATCAATGACAACCTTGCTCAACAAAACCTCTGTTGTAAGTCGAGTCAATAGTACCCACAAAAGTATTTTATAAATGTTATTTTGAGTCTTCTTAAGTAGGTCAGGCCTAATTAGAGGACTAGGCCGACCTAGTTAGGTAATTGAGTCACTCACTTGATAAGTATAAATAGGTGAGGTGCCTCCCTCATTTGTACACACTTCACAATCAAGCATTTGCGCAAGAGAGAGAGAGAGGTAGTCTACTAGGGAGAGGAAGTTGCTAATCTTGTTCTTGAGGCCTTACACTGTACTTGGTTGAATTCTATATCGAGGAAGTTTTGTTGGGTTTTCTCCCCCGCGAGGGTCTCTCGGGATAAATCTCGGTATTATTTTGTGTTGATGTGCTTGTCTTTCTTTCATTGATCCTATTGCATATCGTTATGATGTTATGATGCTAAATGTTTTAAGATCTTGTATAACCATTAAAATTCTAACATGGTATCAGATCCACCCTGAAAGAAGTCTTTGTGCAAAAATAACACTACTACTACTGCAACTGGTGGAGATTAGGGCTTCATACTTGAAACCCAAAAAGCAAAAATCTAGTTATCCGGGAATTTTTGCGATAACTAGATTTTGGTGAAGTATCATGACCTAGAACTCGGATATGTCGAAGATGAGATATTGTTCTACCTTGTGTATGAGTTTCAGCCTCATATTCGTTGTACTTTAGGAGATATGATCCATGCAAAACAAGGTTCCAGCCTCTTCCAGAATTCAGTATTAAGAAGGTGACCTAGGACAAATGCTATATCTCGAGCTAGGAATATCCAAATCGAATTTCGTAAGATGTTCCAAAAAGGTCACCGACTGTAGTTTCTATGGTGCGCATTCAGAACCTGAAGTTGAAACAGTGACACGTGGAAGTCAATACAAGTTCGCTATACTGAACTAGTCCATGAACATGTCACCTTGGGAAACTTAGCATAAGTTCCACTTGGTGAATCCAATCTTTCTCTAACATGTGGGATTGGACAGAAAACTTATCAAACTACCTCAGGACAAAGTTTCAGATCTTGAGGAGTATAAATTTAGGAGATACAACACAATTAAGACCAGACAATTCAGCAGAAGAAATTGAAGAAACTAGGGTTTCCTGTTCCGAGCACTTCTTCAGCGGTGGATATTACACTAGACAGATGGTGTAACCGAAGTAGAAGGCCAGATCGGGCAACCTCCAGGACTCGAGACTTTCTATAGAGAACCACATATGTGCAGAAGGGCTTTGTACAGGCTTAGAAGGCACCCATGGGATAACACATACAGTTACATGAGGAGCTTGAGGATCACCTAGAGTGATGGAGATCTCAACCTTTACTACAAGGTTGAAGATAGAAGTAGTGTTTTAAAACTCGGTTGACTCGGACTCGGACTCAGCCGAGTTGACCGAGTCAACCCTAGACCGAGCCGACTCGGAAGATAAATCGGATCAGGGGGCGAGTTGAACACTGGCTCGACCGAGTGATGGATTGACTCGGGCTAGTTATGTACTAAGCCGGGCGAGTTACCCGATCCGACATCTTTTGTGGGTCTGCGACTCAGCAGTAAATGAAAACAATATTTTATTGTTTTTATTTTTATTTTTATCTAAATCCTACGATAACCCTATTTTACACACAATGAACTGCTTTCATGTAAATCAAAATTGTGGCCCGTGGGTTGTAACCCTGTTTTATACACAAAGAATGGTTTTCCTGTAAAAACTATAGCCCGTGGGTAATTCTGGAATGTTTCTTTTTCTCTCATCTTCGTTGTTTCTCACGGTTTCTAGTTAAAAAACAATGCGTTCAATCGAGCACACCCTAACTGGTCGGTATCATTTTGGTGTTGATAAGTGACAGATTTTATTAGTAGAAAGATTGCATCCATCACATATACCAAAGACGTCGTGACTTGTAACTAGATTAACCATCAAAAACATGGATTGATTAATCCATTGACCAAGTTGAGTTGATTTATTTTCTAGTCTATGATAACTTATCAAACTTTTTCACACGAATGATCAATAAAATTATCAAATTTATAATGCATTCCATTATATTTGTAATTGAATTCCTTAACATCATTTCAGTCATAGTATACCTGCATTGAAAGTATATAGTGTATCTACAGGTAGGATGCAAAATCTATACCATTAAGAAATTTATTAATAATAAAAGATAATAATAATTTAAATTGAAAATAATTATAATAATAACTAATGATTGATACAATTTTAAAAATTAATCATAAAACATTATAACAATAATAATGAAAACACTCTATGATGTATATCGTATATACATCTTTGGATATTTTGTCTTGAAATCATAAATTAGAATCTTTAAAAAATATACATATTTATATTTTATGTGTTGTTTTAGTAAACCGAGTCATTAAATTCAAATCGCCCGAGTCATTGACGGTTCATTGCCGATTCCGAGTCCGAGTCCGAGTTGACCCTCGGCCGATTCGGAATCCGAGTACGAGTTTTAAAACATTGGATAGAAGCCTACAGAGGATGAGAATCTCATAGATGGGTGCAAGAGGAACTTGCAATAAAGTTTGAGATGGAGGATATTGGTATCCAGTGACCTTGAGAGATGACATGGATGGATACAGAGAAGATCAACAGCAGAGGAGGCTACCTGTCACTCTAGTGCAGAATGTCCCGATGCAAAAAGTACAAGATGCAGAGGGAGGATGGTGCTCTACTTCAGAGGGAGTGACTAAAATAGATATCAGAGTTCGAGAGTCTTGACATGATTCTTGGGATTAGAGGTGTGGTAGAATCCAGAGGAGATTTTCCTTAGCCAAGGAAAATATGCAATCGAGATTTTGAAGAGGTTTGAGATGTTGGGCTATAGCTACACCGATAGCATCAACTTGAAGTTGTTATGTGATCCTACTTCAAAGATAGGTGATGCCACAGTCTACAGGCAGATTTGGTTATTTGATGTACTTGACGAACACGAGGCTGGATATTTGCTTCACAATGAACACCTTGGGTCAGTATATGGTGGAGCCTAGACATGTTCACTTGATTGCAGCAAAACATGTGATGAGGTACCTAAAGGGTACATTGGATTATGACCTCAGATATGCATCTGATAGTGAGATCAAGGTTCTGCAAGATTCAGATTGGGCAGGCAATAATGTTGACAGAAAGAGCATTTCAAGATGTTGTTTTAATTGGGGATCAAGTGTGATCTCATGACTGAGAAGAAAGCAAGGGAAGATTCCTGAAGTGATGAGGAATATGTACTTTGATCCAGAAGGATTCAACCCATGAAGACGAAGATCATGCTCTTATCCATTTCAACAATGGATAAGAAGGGATGCATTTGTGAATAAAGAAGAAGGGACACTCAATTTCAGCTCCAGTACACATTTCCATGTGATTTATGGTCAACATTGTCGATCATAAGCAAGATAGTCACAGAATCAGATGATGAAGTAGAGCACGTTGTCAGAGACTCCAATAATTCCTGCAAAGAGACAAAAGATCAAAAGGGAGTCTACCAAACAAACAAAAGATAAGTAATTGAATTATCATTTCCTGTATATCTAGTAGCTTAAATGATATTGTTCAGTTGTGTACATATTTATGTTCCTAGAGTAAGGAAGTATATTATGCATATTAGAGTGTTTGCATTGATGAACAGTATACTACTAATATGCATGTGATGGGAAAGTGGACTATGGTGTTGTACAACATTCCATTGCTACTTGTCTAGATGAAAGTTTGAAACCTCTTTGCTGACATGTTGGAAGTAGTGCACGCTCTTAATAATGTTCTGTTAGAGATGGAAGGCATCTAGAAAGTTACCGTATGTATACGGGATATGGATGATTTTTTTGTTGGCTAAAATAGTTGCATGACTATATGACACATGTCTTTAAAGTTTATGCAAAAGAATTTATCATTATGTATATGTTTTGAAGATTATGAAATGTTTCTAACCATGCAACTAAATTTGAATTTATCACCTACAAGAGAAGAATGATGAAGAACAAGTTGTCAATGTATTGACAAAGCCTGTGTCTTGTATAAAGTTTGAATACTTTCGAGACAAGCTTGGTGTTGTCCAAAAGGATCTCCCTTGAAAGAGGGAGTGATGTTAATGATGTGGTTTCTTATTGCAGTGGTGTGGCAACCGAGTCTAGGATTGGTATGTCAGCATGATAAGGCCTGGTTGACCCCAATGGGATTGGCAGATCAGTGCTGACAAGGCTTGGTTGATCCTAGGGGGATTGGTATGTCTAGCTAGGCTTGGTTGGTCTGAAAGGATTAGTAAGTCAGACAAGGCCTGTTTGGTCCCCAGGTAGATTGGTATGTTTGACTAGGCTTGGTTGGTTCGAAAGGATTAGTAAGTCAAACATGGCCAGTTCGATCTACCAGAGTGCCCACCGTAATGTTGCTTCAGATGATGATGATGTTGTTCAAGCATTTCTATGTTGATAATGATGTTGTCCCAGTATTTACATACTTATAATGATGATGATGTTCTACTATTCACATACTGATGTTGTAGATGATGATGATGTTCCAGTATCCACATGGGGATGATGCTTCAGCATTTACATGTTGATGATGTGGATGATGTTCCAGCATTTACATGCTGATGATGTTCCAGTATTCACATACTGATGATGTTCCAGTATTCACATAAGGATAATGTTCTAGATGATGATGATGTCCCAGTATTCACATAATTATGATATTCCAGTACTCACATACTGATGATGTTCCAATATTCACATACTGATGATGTTCTAGTATTCACATATTGATGATGTTGCTCTATGATGATGTTGTTCTGTGATGATGGCGTTCTGTAATGATGATGTTCCATCACGATGTTCCATGTTGATGTTGATGAAGATGTTCCATGTTGATGTTGATACCGATAACGATGTTCTAAAAATATGATGTTGTTGTTCCAAAACTTCCTATGGCATATAGATTCACCAATCAGTTGTACAGTTGTTGTTGTTGTTGTTGTTGTCGATGTTGTAGAATACCTTCCTTGTTAAGAGGGAGTGTTAAAGAAATGTAAATTCGGAAGATATTCTATTGTACTTTTCCGCGAGAGCATCCCATATCTCTGTCGAGCAGGCACAAAATTGCGAGCTTGGTCGCCCGTTGCCGCCATAACCCGTGTGCCTCTGCCCGTGTCGTAGTACGATGTTCCATGTTGATGTTGATGAAGATGTTCCATGTTGATGTTGATACCGATAACGATGTTCTAAAAATATGATGTTGTTCCAAAACTTCCTATGGCATATAGATTCACTAGTCAGTTGTACAGTTGTTGTTGTTGTTGTTGTCGATGTTGTAGAATACCTTCCTTGTTAAGAGGGAGTGTTAAAGAAATGAAAATTCGGAAGATATTCTATTGTACTTTTCCGCGAGAGCATCCCATATCTCTGTCGAGCAGGCACAGAATCGTGAGCTTGGTCGCCCGTTGCCACCATAACCCATGTGCCTCTTCCCATGTCGTAGTACTGCCCATGCCCTTTGGCATCCTCTGGGTTCTTGTTGAAGCTCCATTGCAAGGGTCCACAAGCACCCCACCATCACTCTCATTCGCAATCTGGTGATTTTTGCAACCTCTCATCCACGAGCACCCTCTTTGTCGTCCCGTCGCGGGGGCACCTTATAGCTCTATCAAGCATGCACACAGTCGCAAAGCTTGGTCTCCCATTGCCACCATAACTATGCCTCTGCCCATGTCATCGTACTATCTGTGCCCTCTATCATCCTATGGAAGCTCCACTGCAAGATGTCTGAGTTCTCCCTGCCCATAAGACATCCCATGAGCTCTATCCATGCCGGGTCGTCCTCCACTGTAGCACTTGAAGCAACATCCCAGGGGTTGTCCGTCAAGGAGGCACAGAGCCACCTAATTTCTAAGACCCAACTGGAAGTGATTGATGGGAGCCAGTCAATCGGAAGACACAGTATCCTCAGTGACAAGCTTATGCAATAGAGGGCATCTAGAGTACCTCAACAAATGCAATAGCAACTAGAAAGAAAAGTACAATCCCACAGATATAGATTTGGATTCTGACTTCTCGTATTGGACATCACAAATAAAAAATCTGCTAAAACAGAAGGAATCCCTGGAATCCAAAAATCGCAATGCCATTAAGACTTGCAACAGGCTCATCAAGATATGATCACTCTTTTGAATCGAGTATGAAGTTCAACTAGGAAACTTATCCCTTGGGAAATCACTAATGATCAAAAAGTGCAGGAAGCTCTCCAAACCCCAAGTGATACCTTGCATGTTGAAATTCTTGACCTTAAAAACAAACATGAGGAAATTCATCAACAACAAGCGACTCTCAAATAAGAGACAGAAACACATCAATTCTTGGGCAGAGGTTGTTAGGGCCCAAGGGCTGGGATAGAACTTCCCCCTCTCCTCTCCTTGCAATTGAGGAGGTTGTGAAAGTAAGCTACTTGAAGAGAAAAAGCAGAGGGCTCGTGAACTAAATTTAAAGGTTAGAGGGATTCCCTCACCTTCTCCTTCTTTAAACCTGTTACACGTGGGCGTTATGTTCCTCTCAGATTGCCTCGAGCTTCTCGACATACCCCCTTGAGAGGGCTTGGTTTGGTCATGATTCTACACTATTTATCCAATTCAGATCATCAAGTGGTCGACTCCAGGCTCTTCGTGCTAGGTGTAGACTATTCTCTCTCCCTACTAAGACTTTTCCAGATGTCAATCTTACTAGGTCCTAGTTGGTGGAGTTGAAACGATCCATGGATCTTGTTGTCGCAGCTTAACAAGTAGTTAACTGGGTCATCAATTGAGACCTTTGGACCATTATCCGAGGCTCCCCACCTCTCGGGTATTCTCAACCTGGGTTCTCTAAATGACTAGCCAGCTGGAGGAGACGGTTTGGTGGTGAGCTCTCTGTGGGATGCCGGTATGGTAATGGGTCCTTTTGGTCTTCGTCAGGCATGCTACATATGTTTTTGGTTCTTTCAATCTCCTTTTTATTATCAAGACCCATGAGATCCCAGTCATGCCACTTTCGAATATCACAGGTTATCATTGGTTGTCTACTTGTCGTCAAGAAACTCAATCTTCATGTGGGGTCTGATGTTCAAGTGGTGTGGCATGCTTAGTGCGTGAGTATCTTCGGGGTAGAATTTCTTTGGTCACAATGGATGAACTTGTAAGGTTTATGTGGGTCTGCACCAGCAAGTTACCACCTCCCATCAGAGATGTTTTCATAGAAATTTGCTATTTTCCCCTAGCCTCTTCTCAGTTCGCTATCCATGGCGAACCTAGCGGAAACCCTTATTAAGATATATACTCTGGAATCATCCAGCATTCCATAATGGGAGAGTTCATCCTATTGGGTGACTTTATTGCCTGCACCAAAGCCCTTTAGGTCCCTCTGCATGATTGCTCTGAGGACGTGTTTTGTGTTCAGGAGATTGATCGAGCTTCTATGGGACTTCACCATTCATTTGAGGATATTTCGATACCTTTGACAAGGTACGACAAGCGCCTCCTGGGGCTTGGTGAGTCCCACGAGCTACTGATCCTTAACATCCTCCCTTGTTTCCCAACTTCTCGCTCTTTCACCTGTTACCCTCACGGTTGTGGTAAGAATGCAGTTGATTGTGTTATTTCCAATCAATTCCTTCTCCCCTTCATTCATCACTTCGCTTATCCCCATCCCTATGGTTGATCATGTTGTCCTCTCCTTCTCCCTTCATATTGACACCACCCCACCCTCAACCCCCCTCCCCCATCTAAGACTAACATTCTCTTTGACGAGGGAGACCCTGACACCTTAATTTCCACCCTCAATTAGATGCCATCTTTCGTGTCTCAATTCACTTCCCTTAGGTCCACCTCTGCCAAAAACACGTGTCTTTCTTCTATCATCTGAGAGGCTTCCCTTCAAACTTACCCTACTCCACTCCACCCACCCCCTTCCTTGAAAGCCTAGGTCCTACGCCATGAACCAATGGTATGACAATAACTGCAAGCACCTCCATGCCAACTTCAACATGCCTTCAACCGTGGTCAACCCTCCTACCATGTTCTCGAAGCCTCCTACCGTCATCTCCTCCACCACAAGAAATGCCTCTTCATCTCTCATAGGAGAATAGAGATGAGTACCACCCTTACGCATTCACCTAAACTTTTATGGTGTACCATCTTTCCCCACCACTCCCATCCCTCGCCTGATCTTGATCCAAAAACGATGTTCTCCCACATCTCTTTCTTTTATGATATATCAAGGCAGCCCCTTATCCAAGTTACCTCTCCCTCCCCTCTTGTCTCTTATTTGCTTCCCATGATGTCCGAGAGGTTGTTTCGGCCATGAGTTCTAGCAGAGCAACAAATGAGAAAGGGTTCTAGGTTGAACTCTTCAAACATGGCCTTCAAGCACTTGATTATCACTTGGAAGATCTATCCAACACGTGGTCTATACTAGCTTCCTTAAACAATAGTCACATCATATTATTCACCCAGTCCATAAATCAGACCCTACTTTTGATCCCAACAACTACAAAACAATCATGGTTGGAAACACTTTCTCCATATGCATCTTTCTGGGAAGCTTAAGAGGCAACTCAGGGCCAGAGGATAGGCAAGCCTCAAACCAGCACACTAGACCATTGATCACATTCTTACGCTCCAAGCCATCATTGAGGAGGCAAGACACTGCTATTGTTTCTTTGTATACTTTTGGAAGGCGTTTGACTCTGTCCCCAGAGTAGCACTATTCCAGAGGCTCTGAGACATTGGCATCTTCGAGATGCTTTCGACCGCCATTATGAGATTATATGAGTCAACCCTTGGTCTTCTTTGCACGACCCACGAGATTTAAGATTTCATCAGGAGTACCATTGGAGTTACGCAAGGGTGTCCACTCTCCCCCACTCTATTTGGGATTTACATCGATGAGCTAAAGTCTTTCTTACACACAATCAAGACAACAATGGGTGCTTTCTTCACCAGATCTTGATCTCTATTTTCTCTTTGTTGACGACGTGGTCCAAATGGACAAATGTCCAGAGGGATTGCAGAGGCAGTTAGATGCCTTTTCCCTCTTTTGTGATCTTCGTCAGTTAACGGTCAACTTGAGTAAAACCAAGGTGATGATCTTCAACGAACCAAAGAGGCTACTCATTGATCTTCATTTCTTCTTTAGAGGGGAGGAGATTGAGATCACTAGCACCTATAGCTATTTGAGGGTTAAGTTCACAAGACCTCGTTTCAGTCTACATCATGCTCTTCAACCCCGAGTTAATAAAAGATATGGATCCCTATCCCTTCTTGAGAGACACTGCTTCAAACACCATTTTCATGACATCTCACCCAAGATGTCTCTCATGGATACTCTAATCCGATCCACAATCCTCTATGGCTCTGAGGTGTGGGGACCATGCCTACTTAACCATGATTGGGCCTCAGCATAGACAGTACAAATCCTCCTCCTTTGTTGCATCATCAAATGCAATCAAATAACACATCAATCCATTGAACTCGCAAAGTTTGGTGCTCGACCTTTTCGGCTTAAGGTTGTGTTCAACCTTGTCACTCTCTTACACCACCTTCGGAGCTTTGCCTACTCGATGAAGAAGCGTGATCGATACCCTTACTTGGCCTATCTCTCTTTAGTGGCCATTGCCTCAGACAGCCCTCCAGGTCATTCTAGATGTTGGTTTATGGATGTTGCAGACCTTTTAGTATCTGTCAGTATTGCGATGGACCGATTTTCTCCTTTTAGGTACTCGGATGTGCCTAACTGCCTTCTACCTACCAGGAAGGAGTTGAATAGAATCACTAGAGATGACATTTATAGATTGTTTGTGCATGTTACTTGGATCAACCCTTAAGGGGGTTACACCCCAAGATGGCCTTCTACACTACACACTTCTTGGATTTGACGGATGGTCTCATTGTTCGACCCTCTTACACATTCTTCCATGGGCATATGCTCTTTGTATTCCTTTAGGCCAGTTTAGAGTGGGCTTTCACCATCTCCAGGTAGAAACAGATCACCAACTCGATCGATCAGACAAGATCTGCCAGATATGTCACCTTCAAGAGGTTGAGACCGAGTAGCACTTCATCTTTCGGTGTCCTAATTACTACGAGATCCACGAGCAACTTCATTGTCTTTTCAGGGACCTTCTCACAGAGCTTCGGACGGTTACACCAGATAGGCTCCCTTAAAAAAGGCTTGGCCATCACATATTGAAGAGACACTTCTCTTCATAAACTATATTTAATATTATTAATTACTCTTAGTGATAGTTACCTATTTATTACTATGTAATTGTTGTAACACAGACTTTGACCAGATTCTTCAAACACCCCAATCAAAGATGTCTATCCTTATACTTGCATGGGTCCCTCCGGCTTCGCTCCTTTACCCCCTCTAGCAACATTTGTAATTAGTACCAATCTCCACTGAAAGTATCACCTCCTTCTTTCTGGTGCTTCCTTCCTTCAGAGGCACCAATAGACAGATAGATGGAGGCAGTGACCTTGACCACTCGGTTAGGACATGGTAGTCCACGTACACCTCCGCCCAACACCAGCGACGAGGACAGTCTCGGTCCCATCCCGATGGTCGGACGACTTCATCCAAGATACAACAACAGGCTACCTCCTCCAGACATAGGCACACTATCCATTGCGATTCCTCTTCTAGCTCTTCTAGTTCTTCCTCCAAACAAAGTACTCTTCTAAGCTTCCTCTAGTCGACCTCAAATGGTAGGAGAGATACTCCTAATGCTTCCAGTATTTCCAATGCCCCATGCTAGTGGAAGTTTTGCCATTTTTGCATCAGAGCTCCAGATCCACTCCCTTTATACATTTTCTTCTCTTGGATCAGCTCTGTTCATAATACATATCTTTATTTGTATATTTTTATCTAAGAATGGCTCTCCATTTATGGATTTAGAGTTAGGTCTGAGTTTTGCTTTTAGCTTTTGGTAGGAGCTACTTTTGGGCACCCACTTTGTATTGTGATCATAGTACTGCACAATCCCATTGACCTACTTTTGTGGTCATTTGTTGGGCATTAATAAAATTATCTTATCTTATCTAGAAGGTTATGGATCCCTCTTCTAGGAACAATGATAAAATATACATAAGAAGATCTAGAATTCTCCTTGAACTAAGGTACTCCCCTTATTAGTGTTAGATACATTGAATGAGAAACTTCTTGAGAGTTCATGTTGTTGGGCACCGTTTTTTACCCCTTTTTGCCTCTTAGATATCTTTCATTTCCTTCATAAAACATCCATATTGAGTAGAAAGCTTTAAAGTTCATCCATAAACCTTGGTTAAGAGGTATAATGTCATTACTTTCTAATAAATTGAGTTTTGAGACATTTTAAGCATTTTAACTAGGATTTTTATGTAGATTACGGGATTTACTAACTTCCCGTATTACCTTCAAGATTGAGCATTTGCAGGATAGCTAGGAGGGAACTGGAAGATAGAGAATGGATCCTTAGTGTCCACAGATGGATTAACATTCAACGGTTAGGTGATGTGGCCTTTACAGATGTCAAGTCAACTTCAGTCAAGGGCGGCCATCTGTTCTACATCCAGCACAAAAGAAGGAACAGTTTTGATTTTGTGGAGTTTCACGATTCTGATGAGGATCTCGTTAGCTATGTTCATTAATTAGTTGCAGAATTATAGCATTTCCAGTTTTATTTCGAATTTGTATAAATCCTTCACAAAACAATGAAGAACTATCACGATTTGAAGAGGAACGCACTTTGCTTCTGAACTACGTGGTATTGCTGTGTAAACAATTTATGGTGAATGCATATCAAGTTTTAGTACTGTAAATCTTTAACTGTGTGTGGAGCAAGGCTTTGGAGGGCCCCCATTGTTGAGTTCACACACTTTTACATTGCCGGTGTAGCGATTTGGGTGATTGCAGCGATTTCATTCTGGTGCAAGTTATTTAAATCGTGCCATTGGTATGTGTTACCCTGTAGTTTCTAGTTTATCAATTGCAGAACAAATTCAGTTAAGTTTTTAATCGATTTTATTAATGCTCTGTTCCTTTCATTTCATGGTTCAAGCTACAATTTCTATCGTGCTGTATATCACTGGAAATATTGGATAAACTTTGTTCTTTTACTGATTAAATACTGAAGGCATTGATGGTTCAAATCATGATTTCAGTACATTATATATTGTTGTTTATTTAAATGAGAAGTGTCAAGAAAACAAGTATGAATTATGAATAATTTCCCGTAAAGGAATTTAATTGATGATTGTTCATTCAGCGCTGGGAAACTGAGCAGAACCTTGTAGTCTGTATCCTAGGGTTATAGATTTGCTATTTAAATTGTTTTTTTTATCTCAGTCCTTTTTGCTTTCATAAATCAATTACTGTGTGCTTAAAAAGAAACAAATGAAGTCACCCTTGTAAAAGGATTTTGTATCTGTAAGTTGCAGTGTTTTTCATCTGTCAGTAGATTTAATTTACAGTTAGCTAAATTCCAGATAAGTCTAGCCCCTAAGTCCTAAAACCTGGATGTGTCTCAAAGTTTACTGACCCAGATTGATTTAAATTTAAGTTCTGATTCACATTTGTAGATCAGAGCCCAACACATGTGTCTTCTTCTTACTTGTAGCACTAAGAGGGTTCCTCTAACAACTTTTCAAAATAACAATAGAAATCCCAAAGGTGCTAGTCTCTTCTAGACACTTCCATGCAGAGTGTTCCTCTTGCTGAATGGGTTGCTCTAAATGCTTCTAGATGGAATGCTCCTCAAAACTTGCCTTTCTTCCTTGCCACATGTGGACCATAACCTCAAAACCTCTTCAATATGTGGAACGCTCCTCCCATTGATCAATCAAAATATCATTAGAATACCTTAAGATGGAGTGCACTCTAGGAATATGTGCAATTAATGAATTTAGACCCTCATTAAGCCCCTTAGATCTAGGATACATTCCGTGGATAGCCCCCCCTTACCAAATAAAGTAATGACCCATGCTAAAACATCTGTAGAAAAGTAGCTCTCCTCGTAGAATGGACTCCTTGACCTTGAACCATGTGCTCATGTGCTAGGATATCTTTTTCATGCCTCAAAATATGCAAATAATGCCTTGGGGGGACCGAAAATTCCTCAAAAGTATTCTCAATGGAATATTATGCATCAAATTATGTACAAGGGCCCATCAAAGACAAGATCATCAACTCTCGGCATGAAATTGTTCTCCTCGAACTCTAGCACTCAGACTCCCATGCATATTTAAGTGGTAACATGTTGTCAAGTCCCTCCCCATGGAGGTCCAAGCTTATATAATGGTCGTTTTAGCTTTCGAGGACCAGGACTTACTGGTTCCCCTATTGTTTGTATGATATAACTATATTGAAATCTGTTGTACTTGTTTGTTCTTTGAGGTAATATATGAGCCATTTTCCAAAAATAAATGATCACAAGAAACACTTATAGATAACATGCAATCAAGCATCTTTAGTGGGAGTGCAAGGTAGCCCGAATTTTCTAGGACTAGGTTGGGGAAAAATACTTCATCTGGAAACAGGAATTATAAAGCACTCACAGTAATTCACACAGGATCTCAAGTGAAGTCATATGGAGTTAAATTTACTCGACTCCCTGCTAGGATTTTTTTTAATTCCTGAGTGTTTCATGGCCAAATCTTAATGCAGTTATGCACTTAAATAATCTTTGTTAAAGAGCCAATCATAAACATTAAAAATAGATATTAACATAAGAAAACATCATCGTAGAATTACTCGTAGTACGTTTAAATAGAGAAATCCCTTTCAAGAAAAAAACTCCCATATCTATTCAGCTTTGATTTTTAGGTTTACAAACTTGCTGCTTGGCAGCTTCCACTTTTGTTTTTGTTGAAATACAAAAATGGATATCAACAACTAATAATTCATCTTCAGTACAGGATTGCACAGTGCATCAATCTCAACCCTTAGCATACTGTTCACTGATTAGCTTCCTTTCCTTTCAGTTGGGCGTTTGCTTCAATCGCCTCTGACATCACCTCCAATCACCCACCTTATCTTCAACACCCTGCCAGCTTTAAACCACCCCATGCTATGTTAGTATTCCCTCTATTGGAACTTCTTACCCAAGGGTTTTATTCCCTTCTTTCGTATTTTGGTGTCAAACCTCTTTTTCTTCTATTGTGGGGCATCGAAGGTATGATGTGATTGTGGAGGTATTCATTTCATGGATCTTCATGTATCATTTAAATTTTGTGAGGTACTCCAGAACTTCTGATGTTTTTTTCATTAACATATTTCCTTCATTGAGACTCCATATTCTTTTATTAATAAGTGAGAGTAGATATGACAAAATTGGTAGAGCGACACATTCGTGAGTTGGACCATGAGAGTTTTAGCGGTATGAGAAAGGGCAGTGGATGTCAAATTTCCCTAACCATATGAGCTCCCACTGCATGGGAAGTTTGTTGAATTTTGGTTGAGCTTTGATCTTTAATTCTTTAAGTGTGGAAATACTGAATACTTGAAATCAATGAATCATTCATACACAAAAACATTCAATCATAACATAGGACGTACCCTAGGCAAACCCCTCAAAATAATGAGGATGAAAAACCTCAGCAAATCTTCTCAATATAATAATGATAGATAGCAGAGATTGTCTTTTACACTAGCAGATTGCTTTTGGCACTTCATGTGCAAGATAAGAGAGAATAAACACCCTAGGTGTAAATACTGAGTAATAGAGAAGAGAGATCAACCGGATTAACTTTGCAATGTGTCCAACACATTAATAACTTTCCAAAATCAGTCCCATGCAATATGTACTAAATCATTGCATGGGAAATTAGTCCCTCATGCAAAATATAGTGAATACCTTCTTAGAAGAATAGCTCTGCTCTTCGGTTTCTTCAATCATGCATACACAATGCGCAATGTCTTTCATCTTTGACATTAAATCATGCTCTACTGACTTCAAGATGAACTCTCCTTCTAACTAGATGTAGGATCACTTAGTTAGATACTAACTCTAGTGTCATCATTCAAGAGTTGTAACTCAAGTGTCGTCTTTTAACTAAAGTGTCGTCATTTAGTTTAACTAAAGTGTCGTCATGCAAAAACACTTTAGTTAATTATTTGTTCTTATTAACACTTTAGTTAACTATTCTTAATTGAAATCATGCTGATTGATTTATTGAAGTGACCATTGCGAGTTCTCCTTTAATTAATTGAGGCATACATTGTTAATTGAACTGAAGCTTAACAAATCGAATTCTCTTTAGTCAACTGAAGTCTTCTCATGAGCAATTTGAATTCTCTTTGTTCTCTATGCATGTTACTTTATCTCTTATCTTATCTGCATGGTCCATATGTGCTAACTTTCATTTATCTATCATATCAATTATACTAAGAAGATTTGTCTAATGCTGTGATCATATTATATTACTCTCATTCCAAGTGATCAAATGCTAAAGTAATTCACTCTAAAGTTGGCCAGTCTCTAGAGGAGACTTAATAGCTCATCCATCTTGAGTGACCATGTTTAGTAATACATCACACAACATTAGTGCTTCAACATGCAAAGCATCATCTCTACATTGGAGGTCCACCTCAACAAATAAGGATCCGACTTGACACACAAGTCCTTAGCCTTGCCCAACAAGACTGTAAAACATCATTACTTTGACATATCAAAGCATTCACCTCAACACATGAGGATTAACCTTTAACACAAAAGGCTTAGTCATTCTCGAGTCCAACCCAAGGATTCTACTCCAAGTTCCTGAGTCCAACTCAGGCTACCTCAACACATGAGGCCCAATCCTGACAAACAAGATTGGCTTGGAGAATGACTCGTGATGCTGCAACTTTAACAAAGTTTGGTAACATCCATACTCTACCACCTCATTCAAGGGGTCCAACTGGCAACCATTGGCAATCTGTTCACTGATTAGCTTCCCCTCTTTTTCGTTGAGTGTTTGCTTCAATCAGCTCTGACATCACCTCCAATCACCCACCTTATCTTCAAACCCTAGCCAGCTTTGAACTCATCCCTGCTATGCTAGTATTCTTTCTGTTGCGATTTCTTAGCCAAGGGTTTCATTCCCTTTTGTATTTTGGTGTCAAACTTCTTTTTCTTCTATTCTGGGATGTTGAAGGTAGGATATGATTATGGAGGTATTCATTTCATGGATCTTCATGTATATTTGATTTTGTGACGTACTCCAGAACCTCTTATGTTTATTTCATTATCGACATATTCCCTTCATGGAGACTCTATATTATTTTATTAATAAGTGAGAGTAGATATGACAAAATTGGTAGAGCCACACATTAGTGAGTTGGACCATGTGAGTTTCGATGGCATGAGAGAAGGCAGTGGATGTCAAATAGCCCTAATTATATTAGCTCCCACTGCATGGGAAGTTTACTAACATCCATACTCTACCACCTCACTCAAAGGGTCCACTTGGATGATTGTTCACGATCATCCCAAGGAAAATCTAAGAGGATGCATTGCATGCTAACTTTTCTTTCAAACTTCAGAGACAGATTTCAAGTATAGGGGGAAAGAGCCGCAACATCATTTAACAAATCCCCTCCATTCCTCCTCCATAAAAAGAAATAACCTTTATGGGGGCTTTCTATGCTGAAAATGGCACTTTGATCTGCCCATCAAGTGTCAGATACTTAAGGTGTCATAGTCAAACCGTAAAAACAACAAAAAAATTGGCCATTATGACCATCTTTTGAGTTTACTGTCCACAGTTTCCAACCATAAATCATAAAATGGGGATAATATATTGTATAAATTTTAGTATGTATCCAACTAACTATCTCAATTTCCATGGAACTTGTCCAGATGGCAGTTTGCTTAACAACAAAGTATATGTCCAGTACCTCGACTGCATTAGCTGGCAATCTGACAATATGTTTCTTATCCTTTATGCTACTTTGTGAACACTCTGCTACTTTCTCATCTGCTTCCTTTCTAGAATGCTCTTTCTCTTCAATAGAAGATTCCTTTGTGGTGTTTGCATCAGGTTGCTTCCCTCTTTTACACCTCCTACTGGGTCCCCAGTCTTCATCTTCACTGACTTCATCTCCACAAGATCCATCTTTTCCAAACATTTCCTGCAAAAATAAACAAAGGAAATCATAAGAACTTAAACAGATCTTTACATTCAGTAAAATTGTAGCTAAACCTCCAGTTTTTCCTTTCGAGAATGTAAAATGGTTGTAGTCTACAAGTTTCTTAAGCAATATGATTGAATATAACTGTTAAATGAAGCATAAACAGTAAAACCCAATTAGAGAAAAGAAAACATGGCACGGAAAAATGAACAATCAACAAAATTAATCCCATGTTTTGACATGTAAAGAGCCTTTGATTGAACTTTATGTTAATCAGCCTTAAAGCCGATTTAACACCCTCAGTACCACCATGTTATTTTTATAGGATTGATTGGGCAAGTAGGTACTTTGTATTTGTTCTGATACAACAACAAGGATAAACTCCCATGAAATGAAAATGTCCATGCCATCTCCCATATCATTGAAAGATAAACTCAACAAGTACTAAACGGTGTTATCTAAAAAAGAACTTCTTATTGAGGGTAGGCATTAAATTAATTTGCTCCATCACAAAAGTTACAGGTATGAAAGACTGCAAAGTAAATCTAAATAGATGTTATTTAAATGAAAGATGAGAGATAGAGCTTTGGAAAAAATAATGAGAACACTAAGCCATGTGGAAGATGTAGAATATTTTTCTGACTTT
Organism: Pseudotsuga menziesii; assembly: GCA_001517045.1. Lineage (NCBI taxonomy): Eukaryota > Viridiplantae > Streptophyta > Pinopsida > Pinales > Pinaceae > Pseudotsuga > Pseudotsuga menziesii. Next base: position 961,270 of record LPNX011152995.1, on the reverse strand, counting down.
ACAGATTCTTCACATGCAACTTTATATGCAGTGGCAGTTTCTCTCCCTTTAATTTTGTTAATACCCACTGACACCAACAAGATTTATGGGACCATATTAATAGTCCATTCAGTTTTATGTCTTGAGGTCCTATTATCCAGGAATCTGCTATTAATTTCCCTAGTGCATTCAGTACTTTGTGATGAATAGATACTGAAGAAATCTCTTATTAGTAATCTGAGCAAATAATTTGAAATTACAGGTAATAGCATTCTGTGAATTTTCATTGAAACATAATCACCATAGTTGCTATCTGCAATTTGTAATTTGTTTCCATCCATTGTTTTCCTCGTGCACATTCGTCCAAACAATGGATAAATGAAATGAAATGAAATTTTATTGTTCTAGGAAGACCCAATAGAATATATGGGGCGTCATCAAATACAGAGTACAAAAAATTTACAGCTCTATATAGCTATATAAGATATGTGATATGCAAATAAAAGATATAAAATTCTCAGATCACATTGCACAAGATTAGAAACAAGAAATTTTGTTCGTTTTTCCATGCACAATGATTTAGAAAGTTATTGCATGGTAACCACTTTAAAGTTTGTACATGTTTCTAGCTTGTACCAATTCCTTTGCACCGGAATCATAAAATTCACTGAAACCTTCCAACTAATTCCATTCTGTGTTTTTATGTACTAAGTCGCACTTCTGGCTCTGGTGCTGATTACTCTATCTTCTGTTCTTACACAGGATCATCATATAATGATATACCTTTAGGCTTTTCGTCTAGGATTCACCTCTTGGATTTATGATGAGACTTAATCTAGTGGACTGTAAGAGACACAAATGTAGATTATGCACAACAACATATTTCATAGTGAAACATTTCAAATAGGATGAGAGATGAATGATTTGAATACAAGAGTACAACACATGTTTACAAATACATGCCAAGTTTGAAGTAGCGCATGCTAGCTATCCTACCAAAAGCCAACTTATAAAATTTAATATTATATACACCTATACTAGCCTACTCTAGTCTATGTAACGAAGTTTTATTCATTACAAGTCCCCCCGCCCCCCCTTGGAAGATACGTTTCACTCAAGGCATGATTTAGAGAGGATGTGGTAGATGGACAACCATGTCCTTCTGCAAATCTCAACTGGTAATTTCCTTCTATTGGTTTAAAGATTGTCAGCATGTTGTTTGATTCTATTCAAGGCTTTTTACTGTATTCCAAGTTTTTACAATGTTCCCTTTCATGATGTGCATAATCATTTAAGATTGTACCAAATGGTCTTTTATGTCAAAAAACTCGATGTTGTGTGTGTGAATTCCTTAATATGCAGCCACTGTTTGGCTTCAAGGAAACCAATTACTGCATCATGACATGGAGATTTTTCAATGATACCTATCACTCTACCAGTGTAACATTTACTTGCTAGCAATTTCACAGTTGGAGCAACAGTTGCTAATGTCTATGCAATCTCATCCAACATAGTCTCCACACAAACAAGGTAGCAAACATCTGCAATGTGGATTCCAACTCTCATGATACCATTGCCTATGTTTTCATTTGACAATGCATCATCCAGATCCTTTGTACTTGGGAGATCAATTGAGAATATGAAGAATTTTTGCATATCTCGCCACACTTTAAAATCCTGTATAGCTATTTTCCATGGAGCATTTGGTAGACAGGCCAATGCCTCAGAAGGAAAATCAGCACTACGAATTGCAAGCTGAAACAAAATTCTGCATTTAGTACTTCAATTTAACCACCTTCTCCCAAACTATGCTCAACAACGGCAAGTGGAAGATAACTCTCTGGGCCTAATATCCTATGCAACCTACTTGCACTCTTTCTTGTGTGAACAATTATTATTGCCCACTCAAACATCTCTGCTAGTAGAGAAATTCTTTCTTTTAAGTTTTAACAATTCATTTTATTTTATTTTTGGAAAAATACTTATTATATTCACATAAGCATATTTGCAAATAGATCGCAGAAGGGTATATACAATGCCTATCAGAACCTCTTCCTCAAGCTAACTAAAGCTGACATAAAGCCAGAATATACGTCAGAAGCCAGAATTTTGACTTCCCTGATCAACAAAACTCCCTTAGCCAACAAATAGTGGTGTACCTCACCTTTCCATAAAGCAACAAAGGAAGAAAATGTACTCTCTTGGTCAAACAAATACCTGCACCTGAGCTTCCATATGACAAACAGTGTGGAAATCCATAGACACTACCATAGACCAAGAAAGGAGTCCTGCACAAGAGCTTCCCCATCCCCAAAACTAGCAGCCCTCCAATACAGCTTGTTTTGGAACAAGCCGGGATGCTGATCCTCAATGTAACTCCAACACTATCTATTAAACCGACAACTCCAAAAAATATGCTTGACTGTTTCCAATCACTAACATACTGGGCACAGAACATCCAATAGACCAGTCTTAGCCAACTTGGCCTTAGAGGAATCCCCTGATAGATAACCAAGCAAACAAAAACACACAACTTATATGAAAGTCCCACCAATTAAACACTATGAAGACGACAGACCCACATCACCTCCAGATCTATCAAAGCCCACCTCGCATTAAGCACATCATACTAGCAGGATTTGGAGGAGGGGGGGGGGGGGGGGGGTCGTTGGTCTGTGTGACATCGTCTCTTCCTCCTCCCTATCTCAAGTTGGTTGGTCTGTTGTATTTCAGAGTATCTGGGTGGCCTGGAGATTGGTGTCTAGTTTGGTCCAATGGAATTGAGAGGGTAATTATGCACGGTGGGATCATGTCTCCCATCCAATCTGGACTGGCGTGATTAGGGGGGATGTATAGCAGAGGTTCTGAAGTTTCATGCACGCTGACTGAGTCGGAGAGGTATCTTCTATTGCATGATTTATGAGACCCCGAGATGAAGGAATGGAAGCAATGGCAACATGTTGCTCAGGAGTTTGAGCTCTTAACATCTGATCATCCATTGATCATGGAGTTGTGTCCATTGTTTCCAGACTCTGAGCTGTTTAAAATGAATATCAGGATGCTTGGACCTTTTTGGAGGGATTAGGAATAGATTTTTGTTAGGCCATTGATTCAGTATGATTCTTGTTGTCTCTATTCCTCTCTTCATCAAATGCACCCCCTATCGCCTGTGCTTCATAACATTCATTATTCGCAAGTTCAATGGTGCATTTCACACACTATTTCTTAATAGCACCCAATAACAACAACTCATCTTTCACAACTACTTGATTTGCAATTCTGAAAAATAATTTGACATGCAAACAATTTGCTCCACTTGCAAGGACAATTTTGCTCCTCCACAGAAAAATTACTAATCACAGACCCAAAAAGTTCAGATTTTGAATGGTGACCTTTTTTTTGCATAGCAGAATAGCATTTGAATGATGCTTTGATACCACTTGTAAGAGAGACAAGTATAGATTATGCATAATAAAAGATACTCCTACGAAATGAATGATATGAGCATAAGTACAATCCACGTGTGTTTATAAATATACATAATGTGGTGGTTATTAATTGGCCCACCTAAGGCTGAATATACCATTACTACCCAATCCTCACCTGTGTAGTGAACTTATGTTCATTACATGGAGTTAGTCCAAAAATGTATTATATTTGTATTGTCTTTTTATATTTTGTAGCTCACCTATGTGGAAATTTTTTAACCTCAATGTTTTAATTCAAAACAGAAATGTCACCTCTATCCTAGAGGTTTTTGGAACTTAACATTGTCAATTTTCAACCTTAGGGCTCTTGATTTTCAGTAGGTTTCAAGAACAAGAGGGAGGCATAAGTGTGAAGCTTAGCAAGGATGCTACTTATCCTGTGAGAGGAGTTGCCTACATCTCCTTCCAATTGCCATCAGGTGATGTTCTTGAGTTGGATCAAGTTTTATTTGATCTTGGGTTGAAGAATAATCTTCTTTCAATTTCTAGTATGACAGATGTATAGTGGAGAATTCCATTGATGGACAAGAGTGCACCATTGGCGATTGTAGTCTAGCTAGTCTAAGGACTTTGGCCCAAGAAGTGAGAGAGGGTGACCTTTAAAGGTTACCTTTAGATCAAATAGCACTTGCAGAATCCAGTGAGAGAATAGATAAGCCTTCTATTGATTTTTGTACCTAGGAAGGTGTTCCCCTAGTGACTTTTTGCCTAAGTCACTTAAAAGGGAAAAGTAAAATTTACATGGTATCAGAGCTTTGTCAAAGGAGCAGAATTAATACAGTAAAAATTTCAAACTGTCAGTGGGCAGCACCTTGTTGAAACTTGAATTTGCGGTGAAATGGCAACAAGACTTAGGTTGGAGGGTAGGCTAGATGGGGTTGGGAATTTTGTCCCATGGAAAGCTAGGTTGGTGCTTATATTGGAGGAAAATAAACTTTGGGATGAAATGGTTCATAGTACACAAGCAAATCCTATCAAGGTACCCGCTTCCACTGATGTACAAGCACTTGCGGACTTCAACAAAAAGGATATAAAAGCTAGAAGAATCATTCTAGATGCAGTTAAAGACCATGTTATCCCACATATTTCAAGCAAAGACCGTGCATATAAGATGTGGGATGCTTTGACCAGCTTGTTCCAAAGCTCAAATGAGAACAAGAAAATGGTGTTGAGGGAGAAATTGAAGAATATTAAGATGGTCAAAGCTGAGGGAGTGACTTCCTACCTTACTAGGATATCTCAGGTGAGAAATGAGTTTGCAGCAGTGGGGGAGGTTGTTTCTGGCACTGAGCTATGAATGGGGTTGTAGACAGCTATGAATGGGGTTGCAAAGCCTTGGGCTATTTTTGTGGAGGCTATAGTAGCCAAGGAGAACTTGCCTTCTTGGGACAAAATCTGGGATGATTTCGTGTAGGAGGAGACCCGAAGAGGTCTTGTGCAAGGGAGCTCTTCTATTAGTAGGGAAGATGAGGAGAATGTGGCTTTGACTACCAAGGGAAAGAAGAAGTTGAAGAAGGGCCCCAAGAAGGGTGGAGCTAAGCAGCAAGGTGGACAGAAGAAAGACTTGAGCACTGTAAAGTGCTTTGCTTGTCAGAAGTTTGGGCACTATGATGGACAATGCCCTGAGAAGAAGAAGAAGCAGACAACAGCTTCGATGGAGGTTGATGAGTTTATAGCTAGATTCAAGAGATTTTTCTTTATGTGCCGGGCATGTTGAGAGACGGAGCATCCATCATCACTAGTATAGACATTGAGATAGAGAGGGAGCATTCTTTGTTGACTGGCCATTCTTTCAGTGCATCCACCACCAACACTTGGTATATTAACAGGGGAGCTTCGAGCCACATGGCAGGTGCTTGAGAGATGTTCTCCTAGCTTTCACAGGAAGGTATAGATGTGGAGGTAGTGTTGGGGGATGACACAGTTGTGAGAGTTGTTGGGCGTGGGACCATTACATTTCAGAAAGAGTCCATGAGTCCGATGACTTTAAGGGATGTGTTGTTTGTACCTGGGATGAAAAAGAATTTGAAATCAGTTTCCATGATTGAGGAGGGACTTGGGGTGTCTTTCCTGAATGGGCTTATGTGTGTTTTCCCCTAGACTATAGGACCATCTGCCTCTTACACCACTGGAGTCAAATGTGGGAAGTTGTACAAACTCTTATTTCAGCCCCAGCATGCTTTGACACATAGCATCAGCAATGAGCTTTGTGAGCTATGGCATAGGAGGATGGCTCATCTTGCATCATCCAGTTTTGAGGATGTTGAGGGACATGGTGACAGGATTGCCTAAGCTCAACACTAAGCATAGTGATCTATGCAGAGGGTGTGCCTTGGGAAAGTACACAAAGACTGCTTTTCCGAGCAATGATAACAGGCTAAGTCACCTGGTTCAAGTTCATGTTTGAATTCAGAGACCTTGAAAATCGACAAAAATTTGGTGATAAAATTCGACAAAAAATTCATGTCTATAAATTTTGGAAATTAAAAATATTTTATTTTATATATAAATATTAAATATAATAATATATATTGAATTATTTAAATAGTATATATTTATTTTATATATAAATATTAAAATATAATAACACATTTGAATAGTAGATAAATATTAAATATAAAAATACATATTGATTTATTTGAATAAAAAACTTTAATAAAATTCATTATGATTGGCATGTCGGTTGTCCACACCCTTGACCGAACAAGAGCAAATGAAATGAACATGATCGAATAAAACTACACCTCGACCACGACTTGCTGGAACCACAACTTGTTGGAACCATGAGCTGCAGGAACCACGACCTGCAGGAACCGACAAAAAGAGATCCACGACCTGTCGGAACCGACCTAAAATAGGGCATGAAATACGACTCACCAAACTTCAAGGCATCCGCGAGCTCATACTCCAAAATATTCATCGGGTAACAAAGTCATAGGCAACAAAAGGTTTACCCACTTGAAAATCGGCGATTTTTTTAATCAAATTCAGGTTGCTCCAAAATTCGGCGAATTTCGATTTTGAAGGCAAAAAAATCGCCGGACTCGGTAACTTAGATAGCAGGTCAGCTGGAGTGCTTGATTTGATACATTCTAATTTGTGTGGTCCTATGTCATTTGTTTCTCTGATAGGTTTCGAGTATTATGTGACATTAATTGATGATCATTCTAGGAATACCTGGATCTACTTCCTCAGGAGCAAGAAATCTGAGGAGGTCTTACAGAAGTTCCAAGAGTCAAAGCTCTTGTGGAGAACCAGACTAGGAGGAGGATTCAGGGACTCAGATCAGATAATGGGGGTTAGTATACCTCCAAGGAGTTCAATGAGTATTGCCGACAGGAGGGCATACGGAGATAGTCGACAGTACCATACACTCCTGAGCAAAATGGAGTGGCAGAAAGGAAGAACCGATATATTGCCGAAGCAATGAGAGCCATGTTACAATTGTATACCTTCAAAACAGGAGTCCCCATCATGCCTTGGGAAGGAAGACTCCGAAGAAGATATTCATAGGAAAGAAACCTGAGGTTAGTCATTTTCACATATTTGGTAGCCTGACTTATTCACATGGAGCCCACTGCAGAGAGAGGCATCTTTGTGGGGTATGATGAGACTTTGAAGGCCTTCCGCATTTATCTTCCTGCCCTAAGGAAGATTGTTGTGAGGCTGGAAGTGAGATTTGAGGAGGAGCGAGCCTTCAAGAAGTCCAAAGAGTCAATGCACGAGAAGCAGCAAGTTCCCACACCTCAGGTAGCTTCACAGGTACCTTCAATACAAAGTACAGATTCACAAGTTTCTAGAGTTACCAGACCACAGGTTACAGGCACAGGATCTTCAAGTTCAATGGTTCATCCGACAGGCACTTTGGGGACAAGTTTTGGTTCTCAAGTCACAGGTTCACAATCCATAGCTACCGGATCACAGATTTCACCAGTGGTTGGTTCACCAGCTCCTGGTACACAGGTTTCTAGGCCATCTACTTCTGGGAGTTCTTCAGATGATGACAGACCAGTTTGGGAGCAACCATCAGGGAAGAGGAAGCCTAAATGGCTTCGTGAGACCTTGAAGGAAGTAAAGGATTTTGGAGCGCCCAAGGAACCAATGAGGACTATAGTGATGCCATATAGGTTGGGTATAGCCTTGGTTGCTAGTCTTCGTGATTCGGAGCCATCTACTTTTGAGGAGGCATCCCAACATCATGTTTGGAGAGATGCCATGAAGGAAGAGTACCATTCCATCATGAAGAACGATGTGTGGGAGATAGTCCCGAGACTTGAGGGGAAGTCAGTTGTGACTTCTCGATGGATTTACAAGGTAAAGCATTATGCAGATGGAAGTGTGGAGAAATACAAAGCTCGATTTGTGGCACAGGGGTTTTCACAGGTAGAGGGAGTTGATTATGATGAGACCTTTGCACCGATTGCTCATTATACTTCTACCAAATCATTGATTTCCATTGTCGCGGAAATGGGTTGGAAGATCCATCAAATGGATGTGAAGACTGCATTTCTTAATGGAATCATATAGGAAGAGGTTTATGTGGAGTAGACACAGGGCTTTGAGATTCATGGCAGAGAGTCTCATGTTTGTAGGTTGAAGAAAGCCTTGTATGGGCTGAAGCAAGCTCCTAGATATCGGTATTCCAAGATAGACTCTTACTTACTGTCAATGGGTTTTCAAAGGAGTGAGGTTGATCTAAATCTCTACTTCATCTTTGTTGGAGATGATCTGCTCATTCTTCTATTGTATGTGGATGATTTGTTTACCACTAGTTGTAATACCCCAGTTTCAACCCCAATTGCATTAAATTATAAATGATGTAAATAGCGTTAATAAATCATGGTGTGGAGCTCAAGGCAAGGGCCCCGCCATGGATTTAGTCTTCTACATTTTGGGAATTAAAATCGATGGCGATGGTCATCGTGCTAGCCGATGGCACTATATAATTTTTCACATCATGTAAATATGCAATTAATAAAATGAAAAATACCCACAACTAGCTATGTCAATGTAACATTAAAGAGATAGGGGCATGATTTCACAAGGAATCGGGGGGGGATATTCAAACCCATAAAGTGGTAAACTACCCAATTTGTCTTGTGTGCCTAGTCATCCAAAAGTGGTTGAGTTAGTTAATGCTTGGGGATGGGAAGAGTATGGCAATCCAAATTCGAATTGGACAAGCCATCAGATTTTGGAAAACGTGTTTGGACTTCTTGGGTAAGTAAAAATCGTAAAACGTCTGCTCATTCCATCATTCATTCACGTCCTCTCTTCCTCATGCGTTTGGAGCTCTGGGGCATTTTTCCTCAGGTGGCAGCAGTTTCTTTTGTTTTCCCCATGGCTAGGAAGTTTCTTTTTTAATGTTCTGTGGCTGGGAAGGAAGACCTACGACTTGGGTGTGAACAGAGGTCGTTTTTGCCTTTGGAAGGCCATCCAACGTTTTCTGAACATTTTGGGTCCCTTGGGTTATTTTCCCCATTTGTCATTTCGATTTTGGGTTCCCATGACGTTTTTGGTTCATACCCCGAACTTGCATTTTGCTGTGTAGTGCATCCTTGTGTCGGCTTGGATGAGTAAGTCCAAGACTCCATATGTTAGTGGGCTGACTGTGGGTGTTTGGCCTTGCTGTGTGTAAGTCTGTGTCCCCTACTTCCTTGTGGAAATCATGCCCAGCTCGGGGGTGGCAGTGATGCTGAGAGAGTATGGAGCACACTGGCCTATGGTTGGGTGGAACATTGCAGTGGCATAGCTAGTTGCAAAGAAGCTTCTTCTAAAGATAAGTATTCTTGTATTTAACTCTGCAATTGTAATTGTTTATGAAATAATATGAACATGCTGAATGCTTGGATGGAATTGTTAGTTTATTGATATCTTTTTACTATTTCAACCATCGATTTCCGCCTTAAAATCGCCCTTCTGCACCAAGATTATGTTTCAGCGATTTCCCACCGTTGATCTTCGTCGAGCATTTTCCTGACCGTCGATCTCCAGATGCGGGATGCGGGATGTCGACTGTCCGCTTTTGCCTTTCTGCAAACTCCTTTCCTCAAGCCTTCTTCCACATCGTTGATTTGTTTTAGCGGAACTAATGTTAGTCGTCCGATCTCTCCAGATTGCAGGATGCAGAAACATAACATTTCGACTTTCCGCAAGCTCCGTTTCACAATTTTTCCTTCTCGCACCGTCGATCTTTTGCGAAGTATTTCCTGACCGTTGATCTTGCGGATTGAGGGATGCGGAATCACACTTCCCTATTTTGGACTTCTGCAACTTTGTTTCCGCATTTTTTTTCTTGGGCTGTTGATTTCCTTGCGGATTTACTCTTGACCGTCCATCTTGATCTCTTGCGGAACTTTGGCTTTCCTGCCTGACTTATGTAAACTTGATCCTCATCGTCAAATCTAGTGCAGGTCGCTCCCTAACCGTCCATTCTAGAACTAATGCGGATTTGCATTTTGTCTTTGCGGATTATAAATTTGCCAACAAGAATGTGTTTTGCTTCCGTTGTATGTTAATGATTTATGCATATGTGTATGTTTTTAAGTTCAATGCATTTTTATATTACGTTCATGGGGCTTAGAGTGCCCGGATTGATAGCAGTTTAGCCGCGTCCTCTCTCTAGTAGAAGGGTGGGGACATGACAGTGTGGTATCAGAACTCATGTTGCAGCTTTGGGCCTCAACGGGCCATGAATAATCAGCCTATGTGTCTAGTTGACAGCAGCCACAGCAGAAAAATTCAAAAAAAAATACAAAATTTTTCTAAGTGTAGATTCGAGCCAATACGTCGGCTAGGTTGACTGAAGGCAAGCTGACTGACCTCATCATCCTCTTGAGACAGTCGTTATTGCAGAAAGGAAACTACAACAAGGAGTGCTAATTAGCAGAATTGCTAAACTTAGCCAACCCGATGAAAGGCACTTTGACCGTTCATGCTTGCAAGAAGCAATTGGTAAGTAATTGTTTGAATTTTTGAGATTGACTAACAAATGATGTTGCTAACACATTTTGCAGAGTTAGAGTGCAAATTGAAGAGTTGATCTTGGTCCAACCAAGGGGGTCAAAAAAAATCAACGCCAAGAAAATTAACAGCATGGATGATGGACATGATCCATGTGGAGACGGGAAAGATGCTATGGGGGAAAGGCCAAGAGACCCACAAGAGGGCAGGAAGCCACTCCAATGCTGGAGATGTGGAGGACCCCATTTGCGTCGGATTTGTCCACATGGGGAAGGATATGTAAGGCCAGCTTACAATATCCAAGGTCATGGAACTGAAGCTGTTGAGAAGCAGGAACAGGAGAGTTCCCTAGATGCTACAGCTACCATACGAAGCCTGAGGAATTCCCACAAGAAGTATGAGAAGCTTAACCCAAGGAAGAAAGGTTTTAAACCTTCTCACCTCCTGAAGCAGCAAAGGAAACCATCACAGGTTCTGATTAAGTCAGCCAAAGCGATGGGGGAAAAGCTAAAGGAACCACTCAAATGTTGGGGATGTGAAGGACCCCATCTGCGCAAGAATTGTCCACTTGAGAACAGGAAAGAGGGTCAAGTCCCTACCACCCAAGAGGCTGAAATTGTGGGTCAGGAAGCAAGGATCATTCCTAAAATTTGTGCAGTGTTAGAAGACCCCCATGCATGTCATAACTCAACTGTGGTGGAAGTTGAGGGTGAGATTGTTGAACAGACTGTTTCTGTTTTGATTGACCCTGGATCGAGTCACAGCTATATCACCCCTAGACTTGTTGAGATCATAGTGGAAAAAATCGGCGAGGGTCCAGAAAACATCTTCTCAGCAACATCGACGAAAAAATCGGTAAAAATCGGCAAACCGCGGCAAGCATTAAAAAATGCAAATTTTGTACTTCAATAGGGTCAAAATTTGCTTACCGATTTTTCCCCTATTTATCGATTTTCCCGATTTTTCCGTTTTTTCCCGATTTTTGCCGCTTTTCACGATGTTCGATTTTTTTGGGCCAAAAAATCGACAGCCAAAAAAAATCGCTATTTTTTGAGACATTGCCAAAAAATAGGCGATTTTTTCCACTATGGTTGAGATGTGCATTTTGAAGAAATCAAAGCATAGAAGATCATGGTTAGTCCAACTAGACACTGGAATCAAGAAGAAGGTCAGTGAGGTGGTAATGAAATGTCCATTGGTCATGGATGGGTTAGTCACCTGTGCAGATTTGAATGTTCTGCCACTTGGATCATATGGTGTCCTCATTGGAATGGATTGATTGGAAGCACATAGAGCAAAGCATGATTGTTACAACAAGACTTTTGAGTGCTCGGATGAAGAAGGCAACCCCAGGGTTGTGAAAGGCTATCCAAAAGTGATATCTGGAAGGAAGTCTTCGGCAATGCAGCTGAAGAAGTTCTATGGGAAAGGTTGCAAAGTGTATGCAGCTCATGTTTTGGAGGCAGCAGAGTATGATACTGCTAGGATGGAGGGATTTCATATGCTACCGAAATTCAGGATTGTTTTTCCTGATGAAATTCCAGGGCTTCCTCCAAAGAAGGACATTAGTTTTACCTTTGAGCTTGTGCCTGGAGCAGAACCAGTGTCCCAAACATCCTGTAGGATGAGCATACCAGAAATCCTAGAGCTGAAAATGCAACTGCAAGAGTTGTGGGAAAAGAAGCATACCAGGCCAAGTGTGTCCCCATGGGGAGCACCAGTTTGGTTTGAGAAGGAGAAAGATGATACACTCTGGTTGTGTATTGGTTACAGACAATTGAACAAAGTCACTGTGAAGAACAAGTATCCTTTGCCTAGGATGGATGACCTCTTTGATCAAATGAGAGGGGAAAAAGTGTTTTCCAAGATTGACTTGGGGTCTGGTTACCATCAGGTAAGGATTAGAGATGAAGATGTTCATAAGACAACCTTCAAATCAAGGTATGGATCTTATGAGTTGATAGTGGTACCATTTGGTTTCAAAAATGCACCAGCTACATTCATGTGCCTCATGAATAATGTTTGCAGTAAGTTTCTGGACAGGTTAGTTCTTTTCCTCCTTGATGACATTCGTACTTATTCCAAGGATGAGGAAGAACATGTGGAATAGTTGAGGCTGATTTTGGAATTGCTCAGGAAGCATCAGTTGTATGCGAAGTTGAGCAACTATGACTTCTACGAAGATGGAATTCATTATTTGGGTCACATTATCTCAGATAAAGGAATATCTGTAGACCCTGAAAAGATTGAGGCCATGATGAGTTGGCCTGCTCCAAGAAAGTTAAAAGAACTAAGATATTTTGTGGAAATTTCAGGATGCTGCAAGAGGTTCACTGAAGGATATTCTACAGGTAAAGTTGAGTCTATATATAAGCTAAGGAAAACTGCATGTGAACTTGTAGTTCCATGAGTAAATGACCCTTCCTGAAGACTGCAGGTAGAATGACCTGAGCAGAGCAGTTTGGTGGTACCCACTAAAACCAAGGCATGAAACTACCATGTGTTATGAGAAGGATCTCATGACTGAAATCTAACTTTTGAACAGAATAGATTTTGAACTTCAGATTTTAAATTTTGTTGACGATTGTTAATTAAAAACTATTAACTGTTTGGCTTACCTAAAATGGTGTCAATATGACATGTTGTATGTGAATGTCCAGGTTTTGGGCAGCATGTGTAAGTCGAGGATGAGCACTCCCCACTTGCAAAAGCCAAACAATATGAGGGTGATCTCATGGTTGCAAAAATCTGATTTTCTGTGGGAAGCAGAATTGTGAATTCAAATTTCGATTTGACTATCAATATTATTGATCATTTGATAATGGGAAATCTATCCATGCATGAAATAGATTTGAAAATCTATGACTGAAATTTTTATGATGACATCTCATATAAACTGCATGCTTATATGTAACACAGGTGAGATGATGAAAATATGCACTGGTTGTACATGGCTCCTCGGAAGGATGTACTTGGATACATAGCTTCTCGGAGGGATGTGTTTGGAATAGGTTTCAACCCCTATGGTTAAAATTTATTTTTATGATGACATCTGAACTGCATGCTTATATGTAACGCAGGTGAGATGATGGTGGTCTACCCTTGGAGTACATAGCTTCTCGGGAGGATGTGTTTGAGAAAGATGGCTCCTCTGGAAGGATATACTTGGGTACATAGCTTCTTCCCCCCTGCCAGCTAGGCACCGGTATGCATCACTAGGGACGCCCAGGGTGTAAGACATCCGGTTAGACTTCTTTCCGCACATGTTCACGCCATAAGGGGACTGTCACGAGAGTGGGGGCTCCGTGAAGAGAATAACCCCTAGGTATAATGATGTCTAGAAAAGAAGTGCCTAAGCATTGGTAAGCACTTGGAGGAGGTGTGAGGCCCTTAAAACAGAGCTATCATTAAGCACCCAAGGAGGTGTTAGGCCCTAAAGCAGGGCTGACCAGATCTCGGTTGAGAGATTCTACGTAGAAAAGTATTCGATTACTTGGCAAATCCTTGTTGGTTTTTCTGTAATTATACATATGCATATGATGTCGTCCGGATTTTGGAAAATATTGTTAAAGGTTGCATCTTATAGAAATGAATCTGACAAGTAAGTTGATTCATTTTGCTGTCTAGAAAGCAAGTGCCTGAGCTTAACGAGCACTGGGGGAGGTGCTAGGCTCTTAAGCCGGAGCTGCCATTAAGCACCCAAAAGAGGTGTTAGGCTCTGGAGCAGGGCTACCCAATCTCGGTTAAGAGATGCTACACAAATAATGTCAGAGTGTTGGTAAGCACTGGGAGGAAGTGTTGGGCCTTAAGCAGAGCTTCCATTAAGCACCCAGAGAGGTGTTGGGCTCTACAACAGGACTACCAGACCTCGGTTGAAATATGGCATATAGATAACTATTTGGTTTACTTATCAAACTTTTGTTGTTGTTGATTTTCCGTAAATACATATGAGCATATGATGCAGCCATGGTTTTGAAGATCTTATTATAAATTGCACCTTATAGGAATGAATCTGATATGTGAATTAATTTGTTGTGGTGTCCGAAAAGGGGGCTCCGAGCTTGGTGAGAACCTAGAGGGAGCTTTAGGCTCTGAAGCAGAGATGTCAAATCTTGGTTGAAAGATATTTTCAGGTGATCCGAGGCTTGCAGAAATTTGGCTACCCTTTAAAGCACACCCAGGTGTGGGGTGGGGCAGGGTTGTGAATGCCATGGTTGAATTAAACCCAGTCAGACACCTGTGGAACCAAAAGAAGATATCTATGCAGGTATGGTTGGATGCCAAAGACATTGGAGATGTTCCAACTTGTGGAGAAGGATTCTCCAAGACCGAAAAGAGGTTCAATGGTGTGTACTGATGCATGCAATCAAGGTTTTGGAGGAGTCCGTGCACAAGACAACCGCGTAGTGGGGCAAAGGAGGAGTTCCAGATCGTACCATTGGATAAGTGAAAATGCAGAATGAGTACCACGATCCCGATGAGGTTACATGGGAGCTAGAGGAAGCCATACAATTGGCACATCCTTTTTTGTTTAATTTTTGCAAAGCACTAAGGTAGTGCCAGGGTAGCATTTTGTTCAGTTTTGATGAGCACTGAGGATAGTGCTGTTGAAGGGGGAGGGGATTGTAATACCCCGATTTCAACCCCAATTGCATTAAATTATAAATGATGTAAATAGCGTTTATAAATCATGGTGTGGAGCTCAAGGCAAAGGCCCCGCCATGGATTTAGTCTTCTACGTTTCGGCAATTAAAATCGATGCCGATGGTCATCGTGCTAGCTGATGGCACAATATAATTTTCTACATCATGTAAACATGCAATTAATAAAATACCCACAACTAGCTATGTCAGTGCAACATTAAAGAGATAGGGGCATGATTTCACAAGGAATGGGGGGGGATATTCAAACCCATAAAGTGGTAAACTACCCAATTTGCCTTTTGTGCCCAGTCATCCAAAAGTGATTGAGTTAGTTAATGCTTGGGGATGGGAAGAGTATGGCAGTCCAAATTCGAATTGGAGCAGCCATCAGATTTTGGAAAACGTGTTTGGACTTCTTGGGCAAGTAAAAACCCAAAAACGTCTGCCCAATCCATCATTCATTCGCGTCCTCTCTTCCTCATGCGTTTTTTGGAGCTCTGGGGCGTTTTCCTCAAGTGGCAGCAGTTTCTTTTGTTTTCCCCATGGTTGGAAAGTTGTTTTTTTAATGTTTTGTGGCTGGGAAGGAAGACCTACGATTTGGGTGTGAACAGAAGTCGTTTTTGCCTTTAGAAGGCCATCTAACATTTTCTGAATGATCTGGGTCACTTGGGTTATTTTCCCCATTTGTCATTTCGATTTTGGGTTCCCATGACGTTTTTGGTTCATAGCCCAAACTTGCATTTTGCTATGTAGTGCATCCCTGTGTCAGCTTGGCTGAGTAAGTCCAAGACTTCATATGTTAGTGGGCTGACTGTGTTTGGATGTGGTTATTGGCTTGACTGTGGGTGTTTGGCCTTGTTGTGTGTAAGCCTGTGTCCCCTAGGTCCTTGTGGAAATCATGCCCAGCTCGGGGGTGGCAGTGATGCTGAGAGAGTAAGGAGCACACTAGCCTATGGTTGGGTGGAATGTTGCAGCGACATAGCTAGTTGCAGGGAAGCTTCTTTTCAAGATAAGTATTCTTGTGTTTAACTCTACAATTGTAATTGTTTATGAAATAATATGAACATGTTGAATGCTTGGATGGAATTATTGGTTTATTGATATCTTTTTACTATTTCAACCATCGATTTCCGCCTTTAAATCGCCCTTCCGCACCAAGATTTTGTTTCAGCGATTTCCCACCGTTGATCTTCGTCGGGCATTTTCCTGACCGTCGATCTCCAAATGCAAGATGCAAGATGTCGACTATCTGCTTTTGCCTTTCCGCAAAATCCTTTCCACAAGCCTTCTTCCGCATCGTTGATCTGTTTTAGCAGAACTAATGTCAGCCGTCCGATCTCTCCAGATTGCGAGATGCCGGATGCCGGATGCGGAAACATAACATTTCGACTTTCCGCAAGCTCCATTCCACAATTTTTCCTTCGCGTCATCGATCTTTTGCGGAGTATTTCCTGACCGTTGATCTTGCGGATTGCGGATTGCAACTTTGTTTCCGCATTTTTTTTCCTAGACCGTTGATTTCCTTGCGGATTTACTCCTGACCGTCCATCTTGATCTCTTGCGAACTTTTGCCTTCCTACCTAACTTATGTAAACTTGATCCTTACCATCAGATCTAGTGCGGGTCGCTCCCTAACCGTCCATTCTAGAACTAATGTGGATTTGCATTCTGTCTTTGCGGACTATAAATTTGCCTACAGGAATGTGTTTTGCTTCCATTGTATGTTAATGATTTATGCATCTGTGTATGTTTTTAAGTTCAATGCATTTTTATATTACGTTCATGGGGCTTAGAGTGCCCGGATTGATAGCAGGTTAGCCGCGTCCTCTCTCTGGTCAAAGGGTGGGACGTGACACTAGTGATGAGAGACCTATTACAGTTTGCAGGAGAGATCTTGCTTCAAAGTATGAGATGACTGACATTGGGTTGATGCATTATTTTTTGGGATTGGAGGTTTCGCAGGAGCTTGGTCATATTTTCCAGGGACAGGGAAAGAATACAGTGGATATTCTAAGGAGATTTCGGATAGAGGACTGCAGGACGATGTCTACACCTACGGTCACCAACTGGAAGAAACCTAATGCTTCTGAGGGAGAGTTGGGGGATCCTTCTTTTTATCGTCATCTCATTGGTTTGTTGATGTATCTGGTCAACACCAAGCCATATTTGTGCTTTGCGGTGAACACACTCAATTAGTTCATGGTGGAGTCTAGTAGAGTGCACTGGGTTGTCACGAAACATGTGTTGAGATACCTTGCACGGACAGCGGATTATGGTCTGGATTATAGGAGATCAGATGGGGTTAGTTTGATTGGCTTCACGGATTCAGATTGGACAAGCAGTGTGGCATACCAGAAGAGCACTTCCAAATGTTGTTTCAATTGGGCTCGGCTACAATGTTGTGGTTTACTCGGAAGCAAAAGTCTGTTGCTTTGAGTTCTGCAGAGGCCGAGTACATGGCAACCAGTCAGGCTAGTTGCGAGGCACTGTGGCTTCGCAAGTTGGTGGTGGATTTATTTGATTAGGAGCTAAGGCCCACAGTTATTTATTGTGACAATCACAGTTGCATCCAGCTCTCTGAGAATCTGGTATTTCACAACAGGCCAAAGCATATTGAGATCAGGTACCATTTCATTTGTGATTATGTTCAGAAAGGAGCTGTGGAGTTGCAGTACTTTTCCACTGATGAGCAGGTTGCAGATATCCTAACGAAGTCTCTTCGAAAAGGCAAGCTCATTCACTTCAGAGACAAGTTGGGTGTGGTGCAAAACACCTTTCTTGATAAGAGGGAGTGTTGATTTTTGCACCTAGGAAGTTGTTCCCCTGGTACTTTTTTCCCAAGTCACTTAAAAGGAGAAAATAACATGACCCTTGCATTAAATGACTTAAGATGAGTTTTTAATTTTCACCTTAGTGATTAAAGTGATTTTTTGGTAATATTTAATTTCAAGTTGAGTGAAATCAATTTTGGAGAGAAATAAAGTGCACATTATTTCTCATCCATTGATATAAGTCAATTTCGGCCCTTGGATTAGATGATCATTCAGCTACCTCATTAAACACCAAAAAGGCAAGGGAAGGCAAAGGAGACTCGTTCTTTTTTTTCCATGAGCATTGAAGACAAGATAGGAAGAAATAGCAAGTGACTGAGAGAGAGCAGCAATGGGCACGATTCCCAATGACCGTACAGCAGCATTAACTACATTTCCATATAGCACGAATCCTAAGACATTTTTGGGCATGAAAAATAGAGTTTCGTACAGCAACATTTATTGCTAAGTCCGTACAGCAGGGACAAATTTCGAGATTGTTCTAGGCACAAAAATCGAGTAAGTTTCGTATAGCATTGGGCACGTTTTTCGAGGCAGCCCATACAGTTTAGGGGCGCGAAATTCAAGTGATTTCACACAGCAGTGAGCACAGAATTCGAGGTTTGTACAAGTCGTACAATACAACAGTGGGTATGGAAAACAAGGACCATACAATCAAGTTGTGGCACGGTTTTCGAGGCAGCTTGTTAGCATAAAATTTTAGACTGTAAATTTTTGTTTTCAGTCATCACTGAGCACTGTGGAAGAGACAAGTTTATCTTTGTTCTGAAATTGTCGTACTTTAATTTTATAGAAGAAATAAAATTCTCTCTCTCTCAAGAACAGGATTTCCTCGGAGGTTAAGGTTTTGCCTGGGTCAATTTTGACCAAAAAAAATTGCCTGAATTTTTATGTGTGACTGTGTTTTGTTTCTGCTCATTGAAGTTGTAAAAAAAATTCTTCATGTGTTTCTGTCAAATTGTTTATGAGAAATTTCAACTAATTTGCAGCTGAAAGGAAATTAGGTTGGGCATTAAACAATGAAAATGGTCGCATGAAAGCAGGTTGAGGATTAGAAAGCAAATTTACACCTTCCAATTTAGAAGGTTGGAGAGCCTGTAAGAGTGCCCAGATCTTCAGTTAGGGCAAGTATACCTCCCCAGGAGATATGCTAGTCCTATTGTATTGGTTTTTCTATCTGTGAGCCCTCCTCCAAACACTTAGTTGAATATCTTTGATAGAATTGAAAGAAGGATGGGTTCAATGTGAGGTTTTCCCATTTCTATTTTTCCGTACATGATTGGGATTTTTGCAAGAACTTCCAAGGGTTTGTTGCTTAAATAATCCCTGTAGAAGGACAAGTTTGTCACAAAAGAAGAGATTAGGTTGGGGTTGTTAAACCCTCCCAAATCCTTGATGTAAGCTTGAATTATTGAAGGATTTTTTGTTGTTATTTCTATTGTTCAAAGGGTTGTTGCTACCTTTTTTATTTATTGGTTGCATGTTATTGTTGGTTGTAATTACACATTTCTGATGGTGCATCTTGTTTAAGGGCTCTCACTTTCTTCTTGCATAATCTGAAGATAAGTTTTGTACTAATTATGACACATCAGTGACTATCTTAGTCACATCATCTCTGTCATATTCAAACCCTCTTTCTCTATGATCTTGACTTCATCACCCAATTGGATAGACACTGGTCTTGAACCATCCCTTTTATTCTAAAGAACATCATAACATCAGTCTTTTCATGCAGCTCCCCTAGGGTTGCACTTGGTTAAGGGTCCTCATAACATTTGAAGTGCAAGAATGGGAGGTGATAGTTAGTATTGTTGGAAAGAATGGCCACACTAAGGGGGGGGGGGTGAATCAGTGTGTGAGCAATTTATAATCTTTTTACCTTCTTTTAGTCAACCAAAATATATCAATCAATATGTCATCAATTGTATTAGTTAAATCAACCAAGAGTCATAAGAACATTCATCACATCAAAGAGACACAAGAATATTTGTAATTTTATCTTTATTTATTGTACATGGAAGACAACAATCTTCTCGATTACAATCAACACCAACGTTCATAACAGGACCCAGCCTGGTATTCTTAGCTCCAACTAAGAAGGGTTTCAGGAGTCCAATCCTCAAGTGCAAGATTCTTCTTGCAAGCAATCATATGGTTGTACTGTACAACCAACCTCTGCTCTGCACATCAATCTTTGCCCATCACTTTGTTGATCAACACTGCTCATCAATCTCTGGTCAATCTGCTCATCAATCTCTGGTAAATATGCTCATCATTGTTGCTCAACACTACTACTTATCACAACTGCTCATAACTATTGCTCATCACCATTGCTCATCACTACTACTCAAGTATCTATGCACATCAAATTTGCTCATCACTGCTGGTCATTCTTTTCTGCTCATTAATACCTAAGGTCAAGCTAGTCAATCTGCTCATGTACGCATCATTGTACACCTCATCATACACAATTACTGAACAAGTAATTCTTCTATGCTTTCACTGAACAAAAGGCATCCATCGTCATGCATCATCATCATAGGGTATGCATCATCGTCATAGGGTATGCATCCCCATCATCTCAGTGTGCACTGTGTATGCATCATCAACATCAAGTATACATAATAGTGCATAGGAGAGAATCATCACACTATGGTATGCATGTACATCATATTGTATAAAAGTGCATCAACATCATAGAGTGTACATCATTATCACATGCATTATCATCATAAAGTGTATCATATCATAGCATAAAGGTATGCAATATCATCATCGTAGCCTCCATAATGACTTCAAATATATATACCAATATAGAGGCTCATATACTAAGATCAAAGATGAACTCTATCCATGAGAGACGTGCCATCACAAGAGAAACCCAGAAGAATGAACCATACCTTTCCGAAGATCACAAGATGAAGAAACAATAGACAAACCAAAATAAACTCTAGATCATGTCATCAAATAACCCTCTTAAAAAGCTTTCCAACGAACCAAGAATTTTGTAATTCTGATTATGTATGAGAAAGTTATGCCAATTTTAGTGAAGATGCCCAAACAACTCTCTGTAAAAACAAACTACTCCTCTACTGCTGCGAAAAAGCCTCAGACCAATATCCACGAATCCACTTCTCTACATCCATCATTGATTGTTTTTGGATGTGCTTATATACACATTAAAGTGCACATGTTTCATGTTGGCCAACTTGTCTTAAAAGGTAAGAGTGGTAAGAATTTTAATTTTTAATTTAAAATTGTAATTTGAATTTGAATTTGACTTTTAATTGTTACACAAACTTCTTACCACTTCAATGGTCAAACCTTACCAAAGAATTGAATGTATTTTCTTTGCCATATAATAGGATGCCCACCATATAAGCCATATGTACAACCAAGGACTTTAAACTTCTTACCACTTCAATGGTCAAACCTTACCAAAGAATTGCATGTATTTTATTTTCCATATAAAAGGATGTCCACCACATAAGCCATATGTATGACCAAGGATTTAAAACTTCTTACTAGTTCAATGGTCAACCTTACGTATTTTTACTATTTTTCTTACCACCTCAATGGTCAACCTTATGTATTTTTATTATTTTTCTTTTAAATATCGTTTAAAGTCAACCACATCATTTAAAATTCATGGGAGTGTGTCCTCCACATCTTCATAGGGTTGCATCAAGCCACTAGGGCTTTTAATGGCATGCCATGTGCAAGGTGCCACCATGGGCTTCAAGCTTGTCACTATATGCACCATCATCAATCCAATATGTGTTTGGGTGCCTTAACCACATCAAGTGCAAGCAATGGGCATCAAGGTCTTCACAAGGTTCCATGACTTCATTAAGTCACCAAAGACCACATCATCGTGCCATCTAACCATGTAAAGTGCAAGGAGTGGTCTCCATGACCTTTGCAAGGGCATCAGGGTCTCCAATAGGGGTTCCAAGTCTTCATGGGCTTCTTCATCATAACAAGGACATGTTCATGGGTTTCATAGCCTATCAAGGACCATACAAGGTCATTATCATCATACAAAAGCTCCATGACCCAACAAGGGTTGCAAGATCATTACACCATCAACTGTGGGTCCAAGGACTCCTTCAAGTCTTCTTCATGAAGTAAGAGGCTTCTTTGACATGCCAAGGGGATTCATGGGCTTCTTCAACCACCTCAACCATACCAGGAGACTCTCAAGGGTCAAGATCCATCATGACATCATCTGTGGGGTAGTTGGGTCTTCTCATGGGGTACTATGATACCATCAGAGCATGAATGACCACATAATGGGTCATTAATGCTTCTACAACCCATCTAGGGGTTCTCCATCGTCCATCAAGGCTTCAGGACCATCTCCAAGGTCTTTAGCACCATCAGCAGGGTCTTTAGCATATTCAACAAGGTGGTGGCTGCAAGATCCATCCTTGTTGATACAAGGACCTTGTTAACTGGGTACAAGGTGCTTCAAGGAACAAACCCACTCTGTAAGGGGTCCAAGGCTCAAACCCGCTTTGTAAGGAACTACAAGTGGGACTTGGTGGCATTAATGAAAATATGTGGGGCCACTGCAAGTCCATGTTGGCATCAATGACAATTTCATCAACACCTTCTTTATTTATTGGTTGCATGTTATTGTTGGTTGTAATTACATAGTTGTGGTGGTGCATCTTGTTTAAGGGCTCTCACTTTCTTCTTGCATAATCTAAAGATAAGTTTTGTACTAATTATGACACATCAATGACTAGCTTAGTTACATCGTCTCTGTCATATTCAACCCCTCTTTCTCTATGATCTTGACTCCATCACCCAATTGGATAGACACTGGTCTTGAACCATCCCTTTTATTCTAAAGAACATCATAACAACAGTGTTTTCATTTAGTTCCCCTAGGGTTTCACTTGGTTAAGGGTCTTTGTAACATTTGAAGTGCAAGAATGGGAGGTGATAGTTAGTATTGTACCAAAAATTGCCGACTAAATTCAAGCTTTCCAAAAGTGGATTAAAAGACATCAAATTCCCCTAATGTGGTAAAGTTGGGCAATAAAGCACATGTTTTTGGGAGTACCTCTTTCCTGACAATGGTCATAGACTATGCAACCAAAAATCTCCTCCAAAGAAAAATCCATTAGCACTATCAAGGTATTTAGAAGACCGACTCTTCTTTTAAATACAAAGTTTTAGGTTAGCTAGTTCTTCATAACAACCTAGCAATCAATGATCAACTACATCAAACAATCTTTACAAATGGATGTTATGTGGTTTCCACAAATCAAAAATTGTTAAGCATTTTATGGAACTACAAGGTTACCAATGCTGAGGGCTCAAATTGTTTCCATGTGCAAGGAAAGGATTTCTTGCCATTTATGGGCTATCATAAAATCAAACTATCTAGCCCAAAAACTTCAATGGAAAGGAATCCTTCTTGGTAAATAAATGGATCAACAAACAAGTAGGAAGGAATGAGGGACATGATCAAACTAACAAGCATGCCTTGCTTATGGAAAAGACAGTGTCCAACAACCTTTCATGGAACCTCTACTCTATTCATGTTGGAAGAAATAAAAGCTTTTAGAGTTGACTTGGTTGTGGATATAGGGAGCACCATCCAAAAATAGGTGACACATCGTAGTTACTTGAGCATCAAATAAGTTGCTCTCTGAGCAACATTCCACTAGGGTGCATTGCTCATCTAACCAAAATATCCTAAAAGTTGATCATCAAGAAGGGTGCAAATCTCTCGGTCAAAGTATCAACAAGAAAAATCACAAGGGAAACCATTTCTTCTATAACATGTGGAAACCCTAATTTCAAACTAGGTTTCAAGTTTCTTGGAATGACTTCAAATTTGACCCCCATTCTATTTACCATAAAAGGGTGCCCAAAAATATGACCAAATCCGAAAAATGCAGCAACCCTAAATTTTCATTGTTTCGTATCATCTCCAAATTTGGGCTCGCATGTAGTCCTCAACAAAGGGCAAAAATTTAAAAACCTATTTTTACTTTCTTGATTGCCACTGAATACTATGCATATCTCCATACAAGGTATCCAAAAATGTGCACAAGTTTCAAGCAAATGAATTTTCTAAAAATAGATAATTTAGAAGATAGCAAATCCTGAAAATCTATTTTACCCTATGGAGTCTTCACCTACACATGCCTGAGCCAAGTACTACATCACAAATGCAACCATGAGAAATTGTGGAACTAAAGACCTTTCTCAAACTATGTATCGATATGACTGGAACACACTCTCTAAAGTTCATTTCTCTAAAGATCAATTTCCAATCTTGTCCAATCTTTAACTTAAGTAATGAAAACCTGTAAGCATGTGCTAATTCTAATTATACAACTCACCAATCATCAATGTCGAAATGAATATTAGATGATAATATCTTCCCATAATGTATCCACAATTCATCAACGTCGAATCAATCAAAATGAACTTTAAAGAAGTTTGTTTTGAGTGTTAATGGTGGTAAAGAGATAAGCTAAGATAAGCTAATTATATCAATGACCACAAAAGTAGGTCAATGGGACTAAAAAGTACACCCTCAAAGAACTACATTTTTTGGTAGGAATTATTTTGCCTCAATAAATATTCCTTTTGGCAAATTGAGGCGTATATCTAAAAAATTAGATTGATTAACTACTTACTATTTCATATATTTTTATCTCTTTTCTTCCCTTTTTATAACTTTAGTTAGAATGAGAGATAAGACAAAGATAAAGATAAATTTATTAATGTCCAACAAATGACCACAAAAGTAGGTCAATGGGACTGTTAGGTACCAAGATGTTAATACAAAGTGGGAGCACTAAGGTGGCCCCTATAAAATGAAATGCAGAGAGAACAGTAAGGCCAAATGCTAGATATCGAACTCTACAGATGGAGAGCCGGTCTAGGAGAAAGATGTATAGGCATAGTAGATCTAGGGCATGTGAAAAAAAGGCATATGTCTGTCATGTTAAGTCAAAGCCATCTCTTCTAACATCCAAGGCCGACCGAAGGAAGCGCAGAATAGAAACCTATCCAAAGGAAGTGCTGGAAGAGGAGGTACATAGAGAGATGTGTCTCTTCCTAGAGTGATGTGCCCGCCACAATGCTCTAGAGGAAACTGGTTGACAGTCGGTACGAAGTTGAGACTGTCTATGTTGCTGGGGTCGGATAAAGAGGAGGAGAACCTTCGCATCTGAATAGGTTTGAAGTCGGAAGAAGTTCCATCACCTATCTACCTCTTGGTACCCCTCAAAGATGGGAGCACAAGAAAAAAGGAAGTGAATTGCTAGCTAGAGACTCCTCTAGTAGATGAAAGCGACTGAAGGACGAGAGAGCAGAGTTGGAGGGCCTCCTGTAAATACAAAGCCAGGCATCTCTTGTCGAGATACTGGAAGAACCTAAACAGGGTTTGAAGCTCCCTGAGAAGCTCTCTAAAATGAAATGGAATCGTCCATGGATCTCGATGTATAGAGGACAACGAAGATGAAGTACTCCTCTATCTCAACCTCTCGAAGGTGGAAGACTTAACAGATCTTGTTTGTTCGATCATTATTGTGATCCATCTCAACACTAAGACAGTGAGATCCCACTCTAAAATGTCCTAAAGGAATACGAAGAGCATGTGTCCAGTGGCGCAATGTCTAATAGGGATGAATAATGAGGCCACCTCTCAAATCCATTAAATGCTCAGCGTAAAAGGTCATCTTTGGATGTAACCCTCCTTGAGGATTGATCCATGTGACCTGCACATACTGCTCGTAGAATCATCCCCAATTATTTTGTTCATCGCTTTCTTGGTAGGTAAGAGGTGACTAGGCGCATCCAGAGAATATTGAAATGGGGCAAGCTAGTCTATCGTAATACCAAATGATTCCAAAAGGGTCGAAACTCCCGTATACTAACACCGAATGTAGCCTAGAGGGCTACAAGAGCCAATGGACTCTGATGACCGATAAGCCAAGTACATGTAGCAGTTTCGCCCCTGCGCTAAATCTACTAAGCTCTGAATGCGGTGTAAGAATGAGACCAGGCGGAACATAGTCTCAAGCCGAAAGGGTCTGGCACCAAACTCCACAAGTATGATGGGTTGAGGTATTGTAGGTTTACATCTAATGATGCAATGAAGGAGAAGGATCCAGACTCGCTCGGTAGAGTTCCAGTCAGAGTCAAGTAGACAAGGCCCGCAAACCTTTGAACCGTAAAGAACCGTAGGTGGAATGATAGTTTCCATGAGAGACATCTTAGACAAGATATCCTTCAAATGATGTCTGAAACACTGTCACTCAAGAATTGCTAAGGATCCATACTCCTTGTTGACATAGGGATGAAGGGCATGTCGCAGGCTAAGACGAGGCCCATTGAACTATACCCCCAGATAAGTGTAAGAGAGAAGAAAGTTTATTTTGTTTTAATCCATTTCTATAAAACTTTACAAATATCATTCTTATTACTTATATCCCTAATCTATGGGGGAGCAACCCACACCCAATGCTTCACTCCTGAAGTGCGCTTTGAGAGGGAGCATTTTGGAAGCACCCTAGGGAGCACTCTTCTAGATTGCTCCTTCTCAAATGCAATTTTCAGGAGCACACTCCCAAGGTTATTATTAAGGCACTCCCGGGTTGCTCCCTAAGTGCTCCAAGAATGAAAAAGTAAAAGGGTAGAAGGGAAAATGTAAAGAAAATGAAAACTTTTAAATAATTTTTATATAATCATAAATTGTATTAGGATGTCTGAGATGGGTTCCAATGTCATCAAACTTCATATGAAGAAACTAGAATTTCACATCCCATTCGAAATTCAATAGACTTAACAGTTTTCAGGACTACAACAAACAAAACAACACTAAACCAAAGAGAACTTCACCAAACCATCAAAAGGATCCAAATGTCACCATATTCTTCTGCTACATGTCAGCTGCTTAAAATAGCAGCGACCACCACAAATATAGGAACTAAGAAAAAGTAAAGTTCACCACCATGACCAAATACAAACAAAAGCACTAACATCGCACATGCATGCATTCCTAGCATAGTACGTAATGTTATCCTTCATATTGTTTGAAGGTCACACTTGTTGCAAGCCTTTTCTAAGTAAGATGATTGTGAAGACTTCCTTCAATTCCAGATCCTGACACACCATGATAAATTGCACATGACTTAGAGTTCCTTCAAGCATGTTTATCAAGATATATTCTTCATATTTTGCATGGTGGTCAAATTGATCATTTAAAAAAATGTTTTTCCAAGGGGGGCACCACCATGTAAATCATGTAATCATTTATTGTGGCATAAAGTGAAGATTTATTTTAATGAAAGTTTAATGTCTAAGTGGCGTCCCCCTTCTCTCCTAGAAAAATGGTGGGCAATCACCTGCTAGAAAAATGGAGGGCTCACTGTCACATGTGGCAATCACCTCCTAGAGATACTTCTGATGCTTCCACTGTTTCTAGTGCCCCAGGATAGTGGCAATTTCACAATTTTTGCATCACAGCACTTGGATCCACTCCCTTCATATATACATTTTCATGTCTTGGATCATCTCTCTTCATATCTCTCTTTGTATATTTTTCTACGAGAACAACTCTCCATTTGTGGAGTTAAAGTCAGATTTGAGTTCTACTTTTAGCTTTTTACTACAACTACTTTTGGGCTCCCACTTTGCATTGTTATCATGGTACCACACAATCCCATTGACCTACTTTTGTGGTCATTTGTGGGACATTAATAAAATTATCTTATCTTATTATTATCTCCTAAGATTAAAGTGGGTGCACTCTCACATGTGTGGCATGATCCCTAAAATTAAGGTGGGCACATCTCTCTTCTTAGGTGTGGCATCTCTCTTCCCTCGTGTGGCATCTCTTCTCTTACATGTGGCATCTCCTTCATGCACTTGGCTATGGCACATTTCCTCATACAAATGCATCCATTGGGCTATGTATTATAAGAAGGAGCTTTTCATTGTAAAACAAGTTGGATTGTTTGGAGTTTCCTCTCCATGGAGCGTAATGGATATATTTTTCTTGTAGCATATGTGAAGTATAAGGGTTTATATCCTATTAATGTAAGGCTTATGTTTCTATTTCTAAATGTTGTAGGTGATTTATAGAATTGCTAGAACAAGTTTTTATGGGCCATATGAGAAGGGTATATCTACCACACTGGCAGGGTCTTATGTGAGGATTATCTACCTTAATTTCTCTTTAATGTATTATGCATGATTGTATTAGCTTGCTCCTATCATCTTCTAGAGTTGTTGCTCGTAAGTACTTCATCATGTAAGCCAAACCCCATTAGTAATGTTTTGATGTGGCACATTTTGGGCCCTCCTAATCTTCCACATCCATTTTTAGCACGTTAGGGCTTCATGTGGCATGCTATAGTGGCCCAAGTTGTCCCAACCATTCATGGATTTTCCCTCTTCGATTGGATTATTGACTTCATTGTTAATTTTTATCCTTTAACCCCCGAAACTAGACAAAAGAATACCTAGTGATCTTTCCTTGTTGAAAAATAAATTGTAACTCACTGATTTATTTGTACTACTGAGAGTCTGATATTACTTAACATAATTTTAGCGAAAGCACAACAAAGAAACCAAACACATTTGCACACGTAATTTCTGGGTAAATACCCCTCTAAGAAACCCCAAAGTAAAACCAATATTGTGATGATTTTATTATTATAAAACCTCAGCTCTTCTTCCCAGGATTATGGCCTATCTAAGGAATAATATAAAACAACAAAATAGCCTAGCCTATCACACTCAACTGCTACTCCTTTGTTGCCCCTTGCTCCTTTCCTCGGACCCCTCCCTTGCACACTTAAATGAAAGTCCTTCTCCACCCAATACAATGAGATCTCACCATTGGACATTGGGTCCAGCGCTCCCCGTGAGTTTCGTGACATGGACTAACTGCCTCCCAAGATCCTAAATCTGGCGATTGTGGTGGAGATTAACACTACAGATTTTGGTCTAACGGCAATCGTAAGTTCAACAATTGATATTAGAGCAGCAGGTCAAGGGTTCGAAACTCACCCTGCTCGCGCTGGGGGGGAGATTGTTGGACATTGGGTTCAGGATCCCCATGAGTTTCGTGACATGGACTAACCGCCTCCCAAAATCCTAACTCTGGCGATTGTGGCAGAGATTAACACCGGTAGGTTTTGGTCTAACGACAATTGTAAGTTCAACACTCACTATCTCACTCTATGTATATCTTGTGTGTCTTCTCCTCTCACCTTAGTTGCTTTTATAATCTTGAGTTTACCCCAAATCCAACACCCTAGATCTCCAAAGTGATCAATGGTTGAGATCAGATCTATCATCTCACCTTCACTTTATGATATGATGACTACGATTTAGTTTAACACATTAATGCCAAATGCTTAGGCATTTGACTTAAATAAAACACCATATAACATAAAAGCACTTTCACTTTAATAATCACTTTGTTGAAGTGAATCTCCTAAGTCTTGAGAGGCAATAAGGACGACTTCCACCTATTAGACACAAAACCATGTGGAAGTACATGCCCGATGCTACAAACATCAACACTCACTCTTAGCAAGGAAGGTACTTCTGCAAGAGCCACCTGGAACTAGTTGTCCCTCCTATCCTAGTACAATATCCTACACATCATCTTGCACCATAGCATCTTTCCATACCTGTTGATTTGTTTCTTTCTCAAAACCGGCAAGCTCATCATCAATGACAATACTCATGAGTGATATATGATTCTTCGGAGGCTTGCTATCTTGGAGTGTGCTCCTAGGAGCCTTACCTCTCTCATGAGCATCCCTCAATGTCAATTCATACCAACTAAGTCTTCTTCCTGAAGCCTGTCTCCTAGAATTTTAAGCTACTAACTGTTGCCCATCCTTTTGAGACTCCTTGTCCACTTCCTCTATTATTAACATTGGTTTATTCACAGGCTTTCCCTGCAACCTGTATAACTTGCCCTCTCTAACCCCAATGCTCATTGTTGTGTCAAGGCTAGCTCCTTCTCGACGTATGAGTACTTGCCCATTCTTGATTATGACAACAAAACCCCCTGTCCTACAAAGTTGATAATGTTGGACACACCGAGCACACTAAGAGGGGGGGTGAATAGTGTGTATAGCTTTTGTTACTTTTTCAACAATAACAATCATCAACAGCTTATTCAATACTATGCAAAGTATGTTGTTATCATTATATCAATAATTATAAATCATCATCACATATCATCATCACATAAGAAGCATAGCAAAACACAGTACACAAGATTTTTACGTGGAAACCCAAGTTCTATGGGGAAAACCATGGAAGCCTTATAATAATAGTTTACTAGCAACAACTAGAAGGAGGCAACAATAACCTTGTTACAATGACTTCAATTCTCCAACTACAACTGGAAGTGGGCTACAAACCCCTGATTTACAGGCTACAACCTAAAGGAAGCCGTAGCTCCCTAGATTTCCTTGCTCCATCCTGCCACCCTGATATGAAGATAGAAACTGTTGAACCACGACCGCGTTGATCCTACGAACCTACTAATCAACACTTGTACTACATTGCACCGCACTACTCAACCTACACCACATTGCATAACAACTGTCGTTGCTGACCACTACACATCAATTGTCACTACTCAACATCTGACCACTTCTCATCAACTGACCATTGTACCACATCTGTACCAATAACCTGTACCAACAACCTGTGCAAAACAATCTGTCTAATCAATTTGTTGCTCACGTCATCCAACTCAGTCAATTTGAGTCTAACCAACTGCTCACCAAAATCAGTCCACCTGAGTCAAACCAACTGCTCATACAACTCATCCAATGTGAATCGGACCAACTACACATAAGGCAACTTGTTCCAATCTTGCTCAACTAAACCAACCTGTACCAAGCTGCTTGTGTACCTTTTCGAAGATCATGAGACTAAGAAACAATAGATAAACCAAAAGAAACTCTAGATCATTTCATCACATAGCCCTTGCAACAAGCTTTCCAACGATCTAAGAATTTTGTAATTCTGATTCTGTATGAGAAAATTATGCCAATTTTGGTGAATCTCTTTAACCCTCAAAGATGCCCAAATATTTCTCCTCCACAAAGTTTCGCACTTTTCTCCAAGAGTTACGAAATACCAAAGAGAGACTTGATTGATGAAAAAATGGAATGTTTGATCTTCTATTTATATAGGTCATGGATTATTTATTCACATGTTTGGCCGACTTGTAGTAGTTATAATTAAAAATTAATTGAATTTTTTTAGCATGCTGACCTACTTGTAAAGGGGCAAACTAATACATCAACTTTTAAAAAATTAAAACTCATCAACCATAAGGAGTTAGGAGACACTCCACATATCAACGGAAAGGGCTTGACGAGGACTATCTCCCTATGATGGGCTTATTTGCAATTACTTGGTCCAATATTCTTAAATTCTTCAATTTGTACAAGACATCAAAAATTAATTTGAAATCTTCTTCTAAGGGCTTTAAGGGCATGCACAAGGGTTTCATTACCATACGACTTCATCATCATCAAGAAAGAGATCTTCTAGACTTCAAGGTCTTCAATTATATCTCCATCAAACTTGTGTGTTAAAGACCATGCTCACGAACATCTTCAAAGTACCAGGGCATCATCATCACGAGGGAAACATATATCCATGCAAGTAGAAAGGCTTCAACACCAAAGGGTTCATCTATGGGATTCAAGGGCTTCATATCAATATTGTGCATCCATAACAAAGTAAGGACTCCAAGATTCAGGATTGTGGGATTAAGGACCAAACTATCATATGTGTAGGTACATGTAGGATATCAACATCATCAAACAAAGAGAACATAACAAGTACAAGCATGACAAGCAACATAGATACAACAAAAGACAACCAGGAGCAAGGAATACAACACATGACTCAAATGGGACCAAGATACAGCAAGTCAATGGGTAACCAAGGCTTTTTCCATTGTCCCAAGGCCTCCAAGGGCTTCAATCTTGGGCTTGGGCAAAGTCAAAAGGGTTCCTTTGACATAAACAGCCACAAAGAACACAAACCAAACACTAACCCTCAGGGGCTCCACAAAGGGTGTTAGATTTTTTAAGGTTATACAAGATCTAAAACATTTAGCATCATAAGATCATAGCCATAAGCAAAGGATCACTGAAAGAAAGACAAGTACAACAACACAAGAGAACACAAAGATTTTTCCTTGGGGAAACCACAAGGGAGAAAACCCCGCAAAACTTCCTCAGTATAGAATTCGACCAAGAACAAGAATAGTTGCTCCTCTTCCACAGTATACACTCTTTCTCTCTCTCTCTCTCTCTTGCGCAATACTTGAGTGTAAGTCGTGTCCAAATGAGAGAGGCGCCTCACCTATTTATATTCATTAGGTGAGTGGCTCAACTAACCAACTAGGTCGGCTAGGTTCCCTAATTAGGGTCGACCTACCTAGGGAGACTCAACATACATTTTATATATTGGTTTTGTGGGTACTATTGCCCTAACTTACAACGGAGGTTTTACCTCATGACTTTTAAATGACCAATTACATCAAGGACATCTCCAAATGGAAGAATAACATCTTTGAAAGAGAATACAACAAAAGTATAATAGAATATCCTTCGAAGTTACAATATTTCAACACTACCCCTTAACAAGAAGGGTATTCTACTAACAACAACAACATCAACTGTAGGAGCAAGGAGAGAGAGCATCTTCATCAAGGTGATGTATTTATAAATCATCAGAAGTTTTCTTCAACAACATCAGCAACTAGAACAGTTACTGGAACATCTTCAATATCTTCAGTATTGGAGCATCATCTTCTACAGCACTAAGTCTTCATCTTTGACCTTCATCTTCTGCAGCACTTGATCACTCGATCATCTACATCAACACTTGATATTTCGATCAGCAACACTCCCTCTTAACTAGGACGTTATTGTACATCAAGAACAACCATCATCACGACTGTACAATTGACTGGTGAATCTCTATATGTCATAGAAAGTTTTGGAACAACATCATGCATCTTCATCATCAATCTCAATATGAGAATACTGGATCATCTTCTGCAACATCAATATGTGAATATTGAATCTTCTTCTGCCACATCAGTATATGAATACTATAACATCATCATCTGCATCATTAGTATGTAAATATTGAAACATCATCAACAACATCAGTATGTAAATACTGAAACATCATCATCTACATCATCAGTATGTAAATACTGAAACATCATCTACAACATCAGTATCCAAATACTGAAGCATCATCATCTGCATCATCAATATGTAAATACTAAAATATCATCATCTGCATCATCAGCATGTAAATACTGAAACATCATCTACAACATCAATATGTAAATACTGAAACATCTCCATCTGCATCATAGGTATGTAAATACTGAAATAACAACAACATCATTAGCATGTTAGTGTTAAAGCAACATCATCAATAAATGTTATATCATCATCTACATTATCAGCATAGAGATGTTGGAACATCATCATCATCAACACAAAGTGTTGTGACTTCAACCATGTCAACACTATCAACATAGGGTGTTGGGACCACAACCACGTCAACATCATCAACACAAGGTGTTGGGACCACAACCACATCATCAACATCAACCTACAAATGTTGAAGCAACATCATCATCAATATCAGTATAGAAATACCAAAACTACCTCATCATCATCAGTATAGAAATACTGAACCTGTCATATCATCAGTATGAAAATACTGAACCTGCCACATCAACATCAGTATGAAAATACTGAACTTGCCACATCAACATCAATATGAAAATATTGAACCTGCAACACACATGATCCTATTATGGGATGATCAATCCCTTTCACTTTAGGACATAAGTCCAAGGATGATACAATCCTATCCACATCACAGAGACAAAAGTCTGCAAATCCAATTACAGGATGATCAACCCCTATCACTTTAGGACGTAAGTCCAAGGATGATGCCATCCTACCATCTCACGGAGACAAAAGTCTACGGATCAATTACGGGATGATCAACCCCTATCACTTTGGGACATAAATCCAAGGATGACGCAATCCTACCACCTCATGGAGACAAAAGTCTGCGGATCAATTATGGCATGATCAACCCTTATCACTTTAGGACATAAGTCCAAGGATGATGCAATCCTACCACCTCACGGAGACAAAAGTCTACGGATCAATTGCGGGATGATCCACCCCTATCACTTTAGGACATAAGTCCAAGGATGATGCAATCCTATCCACATCACGGAGACAAAAGTCTGCAGATCACTTTAGGACTAATGTCTAGGGATGATATAATCCACCACAACATAGAGACAAGGGTCTGCGGATCACTTTAGGACTAATGTCCAGGGATGATACAATCCTACTACGACACGGAGACAAAAGTCTGCGGATCATTTAGGACTAATGTCCAAGGATGATACAATCCCACTGCAACACGAAGACAGAAGCCTGCAGATCACTTTAGGACTAATGTCCAGGGATGATACAATCCCACTGCAACACAAAGACAGAAGTTTACGAATCACTTTAGGACTAATGTCCAGGGATGATACAATCCCACTGCAACATCATCAACCTCTCCCCCTTTCGAGGAGGGTCTACAACATCATCATCATTGTTCCTCCTTATGAGGAAGGTCTGCAACATCATCATCACCGAGGTGCTCTTTCTAGCACTACCTCTTTGCATCTATAATGAGTTTGTCCTCTCATGTCAGGTCATCGACATATACCAGTCTTCTGCATTCAACCTTAAAGTAAAGGTTGGAACCCGCTTTACTCTTTGTAAAGCCTTAGTCCATCAGGAAGTTGTCCATCTTGTCGTACCATGTCGGACTCAGAGATCTTCTGCAGTCACTCCCTCTTTCCAGGAGGTCTTTTCGAACTACACCAAGCTTGTCTCGAAAGTGTTCAAGCTTCACATGAAACAGAGGCTCAGTCAACACATCTACCACATGTTCTTCTGTAGGAACATACTGAGCTTTACAGCTCCCTTCTACAACTTGTTCTTTATCATTCTTCTTTTGTACATTTGCAACTGCATTGTACACCCACAACTTCATCATTTCTTCTCTTGTAGGTGATTGCATACAATCCTTCCTACAAGTCAAATGCATTTGTATGATTAGAAATCTTTCATGACATATTCATAATGACAAATTCTTATGCATAAAGATATGTGTTGTATAATTATGCAACTATTTCAGCTAATACAGCATTCATCCATATCTTGTATACATACGGTAACTTTCTAGATGCCTTGTAGCTCTACCAAGACATTATGTCAGCAAAGAGGTTTCATTCTAGATAAGTAGCAATGGAATGTTGTACAGCACCATAAGCCACTTACCCATCATATGCATATTAGTAGTAAATTGTTCCAAATTCAAAGCACTCTAACATGCATAATACACTTCCTAAATCTAAGAACATATCTATGTACATAATTGAACAACTAGATATATAGGAAATGACAATTCAAATACTTATCTTTATTTGTTTGGTAAAGTCCATCTTGATCTATGTCTTCTTGAATTACTAGAGTCTCTGCTAATGTGTTCAACTTCATCGTCTGATTTTGAGGACCTCTAATCCCAAGAATCATGTCAAGATTCTCGAACTTTGAGATCTACCATAGCCACTCCCTCTGAGGTGGAGCACCATCCTCCCTCTGCAACTTGTACTCTCTGCATTAGGACATTGGAGTGACAGGTAGCCTCCTTTGCTACTAATTTTCTTTGTATCCATCTATGTCACCTGTCAAGGTCAGTAGATATCAAGATCCTTCATCTCAAACTTTGTTGCAAGTTTTCTCTTGCACCCATCTATGAGCTTCTCGTCCATTGTAGGCTTCTTTCTTCAACCTTGTAGTAAAGGTTGGGATCTCCATCACTCTAGTTGATCCTGAAGCTCCTCGTGTACTTGTTTATGTGTTATCCCATGGGTGCCTACTGAGCTTGTACAAATCCTTTTGTGCATAGGTGGTTCTCTGTAAAGAGTCTCAAACCCTGTAGGTTACTCGATCTGTTCTCCTACTTTTATTACACCAACTATCTAGTGTAATATCCACTACTGAAGAGGTGTGTCTAGCCTCTAGAGAAGTGTCTTGTCGTAATCGACTCTTTCTTTTTGATAGAAACCACGAAACTTGCTTTGTATCTTTTGATACTTCAATATGTTGTATACTTGATCTTGTAGATCTTCTTGGAAGACTTTACAAAACTTCCCTTCATGTCTCGAACTCATATCCAAACATCATTATGTATGATCGACTGGTACTTCTTGATCATATCATCCTTCCATTCTTCCTTCTTGGGACATTAGTTCACAAAGTGTCCTTTTTCGTCACAACTAAACATTTGAGTTGTGAGATTCCCTTCTAAAGTCCTTTTATTCCTTGCGGGAATGTTCTTTCTTCTTCTTGGCATTATTTGTTAGGATTTAACCATCTCTTCTTCTTTTGCTTTGCTTTGACTTCATCTCCTGCTAAATCTGTAGCTTCTTCTTTAGCATAGTTCTCCAAGTCATGCTTCTTAAGTATGAGAAGCACTCTATACTTCCATGCTTAGAAGTTCTCGACTCTTTCAAGCTTGTCCTCAAGCTTGATACAGTTTGTCATCACGATAAAAATGAGAATCTCAAATGGAAATAGAGAGGATAGAACTTACCAGTGAGATTGCTTCAACTTGATGCTTGCTTGAAAGCTCTTCTAGAAGACTGCTTTTGGTGGACCTAGGGTTTGATAGAAAAAGCCCTAATTTTTCAACTAGGGTATCTTTCAGATCTGATTGGATAGAAAGATGTGCCTCCCCAAGGCGAGCTGAGCATCATACTTATTTTCCCAAAATCGTGAACAAAACTGCAAAATATCCAATGCCCTAGTTTCCTTGGCAACAGTCTTAGGTCAAAAATTGAAAGTCCACAAAATGAGAAACTTCTTACATAGAAATATGCGCCTTCCTAGGGCGAATTTGATGGTCCTTTTTCAACTGATTGGTGGAGGGAAGTGCCCGAAACAAGAAGCCCTAGTTTTTCTCCAGTTTCTACTCCTCAAGGTCTGAAACTTCATCCTGCAGTAGCTTGGTTTGTCTTCTTTCCAACTCCACAGGTTAGAGCAAAATTGGATTCACCAAGTGGGACTTATGCGAAGTTTCCCAAGGCGACTTATTTAATGATTGTTCATCATAGTGAACTTGTACGGATTGCCACGTGTCACTGTTTCACCTTTGGGGTCTGAAACTTTAACCACCAAAATTACAGTCTGTGCCCTATCTGCAACATCTTGTGAAATTTCATTTGGACCTTCCTAGCCCAAGATATGGCAATTCTCCCTAGGTCACCTGTTTAAGGCTGAATTCTGGGAAAGACTGGAACCCTGAGTTGGAGGAATCATATCTCCTAGATTATAGCGAATCTAAGGCTGAAACTTTCACACAAGGTTAAGCAAGATTTCAACTTCATCCTATAAAAGCTTCAACTCTTGAGCCTTTGCCAAACTCGAGTTATAGCGAAAGTCCCAACATGACTAGTTTTTGTCTTCTAGAGTTTTCAAGCATGAAACCCTAATCTTTAGTAGTTGTAGTTGTAGCAGTGTTTCGGCTGAACAAATACTTCTTTCAAGGTGGCTTTGATACCATGTTAGATTTTTAATGGTTATACAAGATCTAAAACATTTAGCATCATAACATCATAACCATAAGCAAAGGATCACTGAAAGAAAGACAAGTACAACAACACAAGAGAACACAAAGATTTTTCCTCGAGGAAACCACAAGGGAGAAAACCCTGCAAAACTTCCTCAATATAGAATTCAACCAAGTACAGTGTAAAACCCCAAGAACAAGAATAGTTGCTTCTCTTCCATAGTATACTCTCTCTCTCTCTCTCTCTTGCGCAATGCTCGAATGTAAGGTGTGTCCAAATGAGAGAGGCGCCTCACCTATTTATATTCATTAGGTGAGTGACTCAACTAATTAGGGCCAACCTACCTAGGGAGACTCAAAATACATTTTATATATTACTTTTGTGGGTACTATTGCCCCGACTTACAACCGAGTTTTTACCTCATGACTTTTACATGACCAATTACATCAAGAACATCTCTGAATGGAGGAATATCATCTCCGAAGGAGAATACAACAAAAGTATAATAGAATATCCTTTGAAGTTACAATATTTCAACAAAGGGCACCAATACAACCACAAACCCTCACAGGAAACTCTTGGCATCAATGACAACTTTAATCAACAATCTCCCCCTTTGTTATTGATGACAACACCATAACTTCTCTTCAGAACAAGCTCCCCTTGACAACAATTTCTCTCCCCCTTTGGCATCAATGGCAAAGAGGACATCCTTTGACAATACTGCTCCCCCTCAGGGCATGCGTTTCCTGTCAACAACTTCTCTTCCTTTTTCAACTCTTGAAACTGTTTTTCCTCTTTGCATCAATGGCAATGAAAAATTCCTTTGGCTATGTAACTCCCCCTATCATTGGGCACTGCTGCAGCCTGCTACTTTGATAAACTTGTGTTTTGTGACAATGATACAGCTGGAACAAACTGCTTGTTGATCTCAATTCTGATAATCAGGTACATAGCTCCACTTACACATTCTTTGTACACTTCATATCACTGGTCGATAGTCTTCAAAATGGTATTGGGGTTTTCCCAAGATTTTCATCATTTCTGTTTTGATCAATGGTGCAATCTACTAACTTTCTTCTCCATACTTTGGTAGGCTGATTAATGTTCACGACGTTTGATTGAACTTTCTTTCTTCTCCAAACTTTAACTTCTCCCTGTATCCTGCAATGTTTTACAAAATGACCATAATGATAACAATTATAACATTGAACAGAAAATGTACTTTGATTTCTTTCTGGAGTGATTCTGTCATGAGCTCTACAATGAATTGCTTTGTTACCATAGTTGTTAGACTTGTAGCAGTGACCATGGAACATTACAGGATATCTCTGAGCAAAGGATCTTCTTTGTGACGTAGTTTCTCTGTTTTTGTTCTTCCTTGACTCTTTCTGATCATGGGATCTTCTGAGAATACATGTATAACTATTAGCCTTTTCATCCTTTTCCCTGGAACTTTCACTTTCTTCAGTGTTCTTCTTGATCTTTGAGTTTGCTCTTGGCAGAAGCAATTAACAATGCCTACGCACTCCTTAATTGGAAGATAAGTCATCAGAATCCATTACCCAAGGATTCTTGCTAATGACTTGTAATATTAGGAGGAAGCAACAAGAATCTAAGATACATAACTATCATTTGAATTCATGGGACGATGAGGAAGTTGAACAGGAACAATTGGAGCTCATTTTATGAAACAAGTTTTCTCCTTGAAGTCTTAAATCCAGTACAAACCTGGCCATATGAACTTAGCTATTGTACCTGAAATGAAAACAGCTGATGTCTTCTAGAGAAGAATCAACTTTTCTAAAAGTTTTAACAGGCTATATCTTACCACTATATTGATTTGGTTGATGTACATGCAAGTTGTGTACTCTACTTGAAGTTACTCCGCAGTTCAGGATATCAGAATTAATTCATCTCAAGCATTAGAAGATCAGGAATGCAGTAGAAGAGAAAAATCGAAATATTAAGCACACAGGATATTACAAATCAGAGGTTGATCATGGACACATTTTCTGTTGATGATAAGCAAGTCAGACTTGCCCATAATTTAAAAAAATTAGTTGCAAAAACTTCATATAGCAGAGGTATCTAAAAAATAAAAAATATTTTCATTTGTAACTTACATCGTAAGTGACATTTGTCATACATAAAATAGTTTAAGCATAGACTTACATCATGCAACTTTTTATAATCAACATCTCTTCGCTGCCTTCTCCCTGAAACTGGCATGTCTGAGCCATCATTCTCGTCAGAATCTAAATATACTATAGGTTCTTGTCCATTTTTTTCATCAGAGTCTCTTCTCCTCTTCCTTCCCTTAGAGATGTATCCATTTAGATTATCTGTTAAGGATGCATCTGATTCACTGTCAGTTTCATTAGAAGATTCTGACCATCCACTTGACTTTCCAGAATCACTCATATTATTCTCGTTTCCTGTTTCATTTATATTCTCTTGTTTCTCTGGATCATAGTCATCATCTTCTGAATCATCTGACGGCCAATCTTCCCCATTCCCAGTAGCTGTACTTTCACCATTCACAATACTGGCTGCTTCAGCAAAAATTTCCTGGAAAATATGAATGTATCGACAAAATTCAGAAAATATCCATAGATAGAGTGCATATATCTACCAAACATTCCTTTTGTTTAAAACATGCATAATATCAGTAAAAGTTAGGTGTGTGCTACCCACCTCCCATCCATTATCAACTGTAAACTGGGTGCCCAAATGAGCATTTATCGCTTCCAAACTCTCTAGCTTACTTTCACAAACTTTACAGAGCCAACCCTGATCTCCAGGAGGAACTGGGAAAAAACACACATGCTCATTGAATCATCTACCACGTAGTAAAATACCATCATCTATATTCTCTATATAGTTATAGACCAAGGATAATTACTTTTGACAAACCTTCAATATCTTGAATCACTTACAATGTACTCTCAATTATGCATGTGGGATAGATCTACCAACTAAATTGCTTGCGCTAAAAATCACACTCGTCATAATCTTACAAACACAGAATGCGATGTGAAATTGATTCAACAAACCAGTGTTGTAAAAATCACTATCGGAAATTTATTGGTGGGGATGATGAACTTCAGGTATTGGAAATATTGGGGAAAATATGGAAAATATCAGCAAAAATCAGCAAACTTAAAATATACAAAATATATTATTTTTCATTTTTTTAAATATAAACTAACAAAAACATCAAATAATCACATTGCCAGATAAATATGAAAAGCACTGATGTATAAGATGTATAAGATGTCAAATGCTACATCACCCATTAACTGTCAATAATTGTCCAGTCAAGACTCAACTAAATAGACAACACAAAAATACATCAAAACAATATACTAAATGTATCTCATTAGTCATATACAATGATCAATCTACTATCAGTTTCTACTGCCTCTTTTACGGGCAAAGGTAATGGGACATCCTCTAGAAGAAGGTCCTATGGCCAGAGTTAAACATCCATCAGTGGTTGTTTCAGTTTATGTAGATACAGATTCTGAATCCAGCACATAACTCTCCTCGCTCTCAGTGTCCTCTTGCTACCCCTCTAACACCATTGGGACATCTTCCCTATCACCTCCTTTAGCTTCTTTCTTTCACCACTGTCCTATTAGTTGCTTTCACATTCCCACATTGTATTTAGACTAGAAGTATCTTTTGGTCCCTTTGATCAACTTTTGCGGTCACTTGTTGTACATTAATAAAATTATCTTATTTTATCTTATCTTATCATACTCCTCTAACCACTCAGGTGACTCCTCCAAAGAGGCCTCTCAACATCCACCAAGCACTCAAATGTGGTGCCAATGTCATCTAAGGAAATGGCATCCATATCAAGTGTTTTGTCAAGGTCTTTCACCCAGAGCCAGAGATTGCAATAGATGCAAACCATGTCATTAAGGCATTGATATTCTAACCTGTTAAGTGGGTCATAATAACTTTAATGTGACTTGAGGGTCATAAGAAATGTTAGGGAATCATATGAAATGCATATCAAGCATATTAGAGGATCGTAATAAATTTGATTTCTAACTTGTTGCACTTCTTTGTGTCTACCTTTTCAAATATACTACAATTGTGCTCACAACCCAAAGCACTACAAGTTTGGCTCGGAATCCAAATGGAGAGTTTGAGAAAAGAAATGGAGTAAAAGGATAAGATGTAAGCTCCCACCTTAATGGAAATTTAGTGTCAAGTCTTGGAAAGACAACTAGAAAGAGATAGCTCTAAAAAGAGATTGGTACCAAGATTTAGTACAAGAGAGAGAAACAAAGTAGGAGAAATGTTGGAGACAACCTTATGAGATTGGACCAACTCACAATTACGTATATGAGATATCATCTTAGCATCTCAACTCAAATAAGATGTACATCAAGTTTTAGCTAGGTTGGATAAAAAGATGCTAAAAATAGAGAAAAATACAAGAGTGAACCCCTGAATGAGTAAAGGACAACTTGGATGAGATCGAGTCTATATTGGCAATAACTAAAGAAAAGTGTGCTTGAATGTGAGGGACTATTCAAGAATACCACATCCTTTGCCATGATAGAAGGGAGGTGAGGATGACTGTTGCCACCTAATACGCACCTCGGGTAACGTGGCAAAAATCTTCAAGCCATGGGGTGCATCCTTAGGGGCAAGTCACGAGTCAAGTACTGTCACTTGAAACTTGACTCCTCTGTCTAGGCCAACTCCTAGTGAAGCCAAGGGGGGTGGTCCCTAATAAAATAACTAAGGCTAAATAAGCCAAGTTACAAAAATAAAAGTAATTCTAGGAATTTTGAAATACTGAACAAGAAAGCAATGACAACGAAATTATAGTAGTAGCATGCAATATAACCAACTATGACACATAAATTGATTTAAATAAAAGATTGATAAGTAGACCAATGCCAAACTAAATTAACTAATTGCTCCTGAAAGGAAAATGTTGTGCATTGCCTATTGACAGTTTTAATTGTTAAATGAGCAGATTGAGTGGGTTAATTCTTGGATTGACCTACTTAGACTTTATCCTCACTGTAGAGCAATAGTACCAGGTGTCCAATGGGGTGAGATGTAATATGCTTAAAGTAACCCCCGACTCCGTAGTAAGTTCAATGTGAACCGCTTACTATGACAATAAAACTTCAGATGGACTACCTTATTAAGTAGTCGCTAATATCCCTTTTCTGATTGTTAACCAAAGCTTAGGCAAGCTTGCGATGGTCACAAGGTCATATTGGATGACATAAGCCAAGGTTCAATTACTCTTAAACAGAAACAAAATAAAAATAAAAGCACTTAAGTGAAGTGGGTGCGGAAGGTGAAAAATCAAAAATAAGCAATTAAGACTAAAGGTCACTCCACACAAAAAAAGATATAGATCCCCTCAAGGGGGATGGAATGTGGGCGATGTGTAGCCCATGTGCTCTTCTTTTATTATGGTTAATACAATGAAGGGAATACTTGTGGTCTTTTATAGATGAGGGACCACAAGTTTACAAGTTTAAAGGCTTTTAAAAATGCCTGAAGAAAGGTATAGAAGAAGATGGGTTCCCGGATGGCCTAAAGTGTCATAATTTTGCCAACACTTCTCTTCTACCTGTTCGTCAAGAGATGAAAAACAGCCAACAAACTTGAGCTCTCTACTTAAGTACTTGAACAGATGTAAACTTATAGGATGCAAGTAGCTAGTTTTAAGAGTTAGATCTATTTAAAACGAGCCTTTAAAAATCAGATCTAACCTACAAATGCATACTTAAATCATATCAGCTTATGATATCCTTTGAAATAGACTAATTTGATTAACTATGCATAACAGAACTAGTAACCAAAAGATTTTGAATTTTAAGATGATAGAAAGCGAAAAAAAGAAAGCCCTTGAACTTGGGCTTGCAGTCTTAGTAGTGTAACTCGGAGGGGCTATGTACTTCTTGTGATTGCTTGAAGATGAGGAGGATGCTTACTCGCTCAACCTCTTCTCCAAGCTAGACAACCTGCAACTCTTAAACACACTTGCACAAGAGAGGTTAAAAGCATTGGTGTTAACTACAAGAGAAGCTTAGAAAACATGCATTTAAACAAAAATAACATATATCTCTAAGAGATCTTATGTAACTAAACAATAAGATGATATATAAACAAATCTACTTCTCTTGCCCAAATGGGAGATAACTCCCTTTGAAGGCCAATAATCAACCAACAAAACAAGATACAAGCATATACAAAGACACAGATTACCTCATAAGCTTAACAATAAACATCCACACACATGAAGAGAACCACAGTAGTCTGGCCTCCAAATCCTTTATTCATTCAATACTTCAAAAAATTACAGAGTGTTTCCAGCAAATGTTCGACCTTCCATACTTGACAATGGAGAAGAGCCTTGCTTAAATAGAAAAAGAGAGCCCAAGAGTGCGCGTTAGCTAGAGATGGAGATAAGGACGAGTTGGATCCAATCTCCAAAGATAGGTGCCACCATTCAAAATCAGCTTTCTTCCAAAAACCACCTCCAAAAATCA
This sequence comes from Pseudotsuga menziesii, assembly GCA_001517045.1. Classification (NCBI taxonomy): domain Eukaryota; kingdom Viridiplantae; phylum Streptophyta; class Pinopsida; order Pinales; family Pinaceae; genus Pseudotsuga; species Pseudotsuga menziesii. The sequence goes on along the minus strand of LPNX011152995.1, from coordinate 917,128 downwards.
GCTTTGCTCATGAGAGATGCGCCCACCTTTTTGAGAGATAAACTTGATTTGCTTTGATTTGCTTGGAATAATCAAGATTTGGCTTTTAGTTATCTTAGAAAAATTGCCACTTTACTTTTCTGTAGAAATAATAGATCAATGCTATGTGCAATGATGCTAAAAAGAAGCATAGGAAATAGATCTTGCTACTAAGAATTCTCACAAGCATACACAAGAAAAATAGAGAGAAGAAAAGAGACTGAATCACATGAATGAAGAGATGAATATTGGTGTGTATCCTTCCATTGAATAATGATGAATAATAGTGTACATAAATAGTACATCCCTCATAGGAAAATCGAATTGTATGGAAACAACTCATAAAGCTCAAAAAGGCTGACTTACCAAAATATAGCAAAACCCCCATAGGTGGATAAAGCACTTACTAAATCTATCAAGGACCTCACGAGTTGGCAAAAGCATGAGTGAGTTGTCAAGGAGATGGAAATAACATGCTAATTCTAGAAAATGGAGAAAAACTAATGGAGGATGGGTTGGAAACAAAAGCTCCCAGTTTCCTAGTTGACAAGCTTTTATCTTATCCATAGAAAAGCAGAAAAAGCAGAATAAAGCAGAATCTGTTGTAAAGTCCTGTATACTAATTCTGGATGGTCAAAAGCAAAGTTACATATATCGTGTCGGCG
>LPNX011152995.1:883847-914558 GCA_001517045.1 Pseudotsuga menziesii | reverse complement strand
TGGATAAACTTATCTAGCAAATCACATAATAAGCGTGCATCTTTAACATAGGGAGATGCATCGACAGATTTGATAAAAACTGTCCCCCTGGGACAATTGAGCAAGAAATTGATAATGGATCTGCCCTTCCCATCAGTCCATCCATTCGACATAATAGTGCAACCGGTGACTGCCCATGAGTGTTTGAGCTCATCTAATCTCCGGGTGCAATCAACCTTCTCCTCATCAAGGAGTCTCCCTCTCAAATCATTATAGGAAGGCCCCCTATAATCTGGACCAACAGCGCCAGCAGCTTCAAACATGGCATGATAGTAGGGGTTGTTTTTGGCGATGTTGAAAGGCACATCACCCCATAGAAAACATTTTGTCACAACTCTATCCGCCTCATCCTTCTCCCTTTGTTTGAGCATGGTTCGAACAGAAGGTTGCCTCGAATACGATGCCAAATAAGGTGAGGCTGAAGAAGGCACAGTGGAATGTGGGGGTCATGTAGATGAGGATAAGGAATGCATGTCACTTGTGCCTCCCATGGTTCATGACTGTGTTCTAGATGCAAGTTCATGTCTGAATTCCTCTTTCTCGTCCCTCTTCTTAGCCATGTCAAGAATGGATTGGTTTGCAATACGCATCACTTCTGGGGTAACAGCAGGACAAACATCCACTTCATGCCCAACAATTTTGGCAAGGTGGTATTTCAAGCTGCTAATTCCACCAGAAATATCCATCCCACATAGTTTGCAATTCAACCTTTGCCGATTATTAGGGTCAATTGGCTGCCCATACTCCCACATTGGATCCAATGGCTTTGGCATTGTGTCCACTGTCACCTATGCCACATTGCCACAACAAACAAACAAAAATGAATCAATTTTAAAATGTTCTTCTTTAAAATTTTGATTCTTGAAAACAATGAAATTATTAAAAATTTAAAACATTCAAACTTCAAAGAAATGGGAGGGTGGCCTACTTAAAACCCTATAGGCTATGATTGTAATGGCAAATCTACACCCTACACTAAATCTAAACCTAAACCCTACATTAAATCTACATTAACCAACAAATCTCAAGCAAAATAAAAAATAATGAAAGTTCAAAGTTAAGAATACATACCTGATTAAATGCTATGGAAACTTGATTGCCCCCTTCCTCTCTTGTAGAAAATCACCCAAGACGTCAGAGCTCCACTTCCTCCAAGCCAAAATGTCCAAATGAACCCAAAAAACGCGTCTGCGGCCTCTTTATGGCAAATTTTTTTAATTTTTAACTAACAGGCCGACACTTTCCATCGAATCGCGATTATTTCGGAATATATCACGATTTTTTAATGTGTCGGGAAAATGTCGCGATATTTTAGCGGCGATATATTGCCGACTCCATCGACTCGCAATATATCGCGATGTCGGCGATATATCGCCGATATATGTAACTATGGTCAAAAGGTGGTCAAGATCAACCCAGAATTGGAAATAAATCATTCCTAGGATATAGATGGCATGTATTGACTTTAAGGTGCAAGTGGATGCCAACTAATTAAGCTAGTGGGTGAATAATTAATCAAATAATGATTAATTATTTTATCCTAAGTTGTGAGTGGGTTTAATATATTCCAACACCCCCCTATAAGTCCGACTTTATGATAGTATGACAAAAAATATGGATGGATATGGATGCATATAGGGCCCAGCAACAAGGCTATGGTCACCCTTTAACAATTATTGTGTCCAGAAAAGTGAGGAAAGAGGCAAAACCACATGGGGAAAATCCTCCCTCAAGATAGGACAAGGCACAAAATTTGAAATGTGTCTTCAACATATCTTCATCTTCACTTTAATGAGCTGACTGAACTGCTTCTGGATGAAGGAATTTTTGATGAAATCATGAACTCCATGATCATGTACTGGAGTGTAGAACTTGCAAGAAGGAAGAGGAGAGACTCCTTGTATCTCATCAACTGATGAAGTAGGAGCATTATCTAAATGCTTCTTTCTGCTGTCAAACTCTGATCTGCAAACATAATCTGAAATGGAAAAGAGATCTGTGCATACTCCTTTCCAAAGAGTACAAAAATTAAGACAATTTATTTCACACCCAATTCCCTGAATAGCTGCAAAATTGTGATGTGAATCACATGTCAATCTTCCAATCTGATGTAGCACCTGTATAGATCTGATATGAGGCTGATAAAACTTTGATATATTAGAAATATTAACATATGGAACAGCAAAGACAAAGGCTTCAGTGGCTCCATAAGGATATAGGGCTAGACTAGGAAAATTATGAGCAACTGGGGTAAACTGATAGGTGTAAAAATATGAATGATGGATGGGCACAAGATCTGAACCATAAGTGTTTAGAACAGATCCAAACATGTTTAATATCAATCCATATATGACTAAGGTCATGGATAACCAGCCACTAAAAGTTAGGAAAGACTTAAAATCATATAAGATAAATATCACTGCATAAGAGACCAATGAGGAATCAACTAGTGAGCTTGGGATTTGTATAGTCTTTGGATTATTCAGAGGTATGGTAGATGGTATGGATGGTGGTATTATATGTGTATCAACCTGCAAATATGCTTCTAAATCATAATCCAAAGGATCACATATAAGCATATCAATAGAATCATGGGAATACACTAGTAATGAATCCTCTGTATGAAAGGAGGAAAGAATGAGATGTTCACAATCTTCAAGAAGGCTCTGAGTATTGATGCCAAGAACAAAGGAGGATATGTTGAAGCACATGAGATCAAGTAAGGTAAGTGGTATGACACAAATAAGGCTTGATGTGGCTAAGCAAACATCCTATAAGTCATTAGGTTGCGCACCATCAATGAGAGAGGTATGCAAGAGGTGTAAAGAATCTGGCACATAGATCTCAGAATCTAAGAGAGGAGATTGAGAGAACAATGAATGGGTTATAGGATCATAATCAATATCAGCAACAGCTCCATATGTTACTTCTTTTTCATCAATAGTATCACAAGAAGAAAAATCACCTTCAAGAGACACAGAAAAAGATGGATCTTCAATATTTGCTTCTTCATTGAAGGAGGAAGCATTCGAATGAAAGAGGGCAGCAGCAACATGAACTATATGAGAAACTTCTTCATCATGATCAACTTCATCAGAGAATGTAGAGGCCAAGAAATCTTGAGAGAGAGAACAAGAGGAGATGTTAGGTTCGCCCCATGTTTCATCTTCAATTTCCTGCAAACCAAAAGCTTTGTCTAAAATTTTCCAAAGCTCAAATGGAAATTCAGCAGAATCTATGAGATGATATATATTTGGAGACATTCCCAAACACATAATTCCATAAGCTCTATCACAATTATTTAGCCAATCAATCTTCTCTTCATAAGACTCAGGTTCACTCAATGCACCAATGGAGACATCAAAGAGACATTGCCTCTTCAAGTATGCACTCATCTTTGGCTTCCAATCAGCATAGTTGAAAGGAGATAGTAGAGGAACTTTTGAATCCATATTGAAGTTATTGATATGCTCTAAGAGATACTCTCTGCAACCTGCAAAACAAACTAGGAGAATATCTTGTAAGCTAGACAAGCTCTTCTTCAGAGAGGGATAGGAGACTGGAAGCGCTCCTCAACTCTGTAGAACTTGATCAACCTTGCTGCTCTGATACCATGTAGAAATAATAGATCAATGCTATGTGCAATGATGCTAAAAAGAAGCACAGGAAATAGATCTTGCTACTAAGAATTCTCACAAGCATACATAGGAAAAATAGAGAGAAGAAAAGAGACTGAATCACATGAATGAAGAGATGAATATTGGTGTGTATCCTTCCATTGAATAATGATGAATAATAGTGTACATAAACAGTACATCTCTCATAGGAAAATCGAATTGTATGGAAACAACTCATAAAGCTCAAAAAGGCTGACTTACCAAAATATAGCAAAACTCCCATAGGTGGATAAAGCACTTACTAAATCTATCAAGGACCTCACGAGTTGGCAAAAGCATGAGTGAGTTGTCAAGGAGATGGAAATAACATGCTAATCCTACAAAATGGAGAAAAACTAATGGAGGATGGGTTGCAAACAAAAGCTCCCAGTTTCCTAGTTGACTAGCTTTTATCTTATCCATAGAAAAGCAAAAAAAGCAGAATAAAGCATAATCTGCTGTAAAGTCCTGTATACTAATTCTGGATGGTCAAAAGGTGGTCAAGATCAACCCAGAATTGGAAATAAATCATTCCTAGGATATAGATGGCATGTATTGACTTTAAGGTGCAAGTGGATGCCAACTAATTAAGCTAGTGGGTGAATAATTAATCAAATAATGATTAATTATTTTATCCTAAGTTGTGAGTGGGTTTAATATATTCCAACATTTTCCACCTCTAAAAACATGTTTGCTTGATGTTTTGAGATGTTGATTTTTTCACTTTTTCTATTTTTTGGCCTTCTTAATTCACTTTTCGAGAAAAAATGAAATTAATTGATAAATAATCACTAATTTCATTCTCAAAGTGGGTACTAAGGGTTAGAAAACAAGCACCCCCATGGAAAAATCCACTTCCTAATACCACTTTATGACTTAGCGACCTTTTACAATTAAAGTAAGTCGTCTTTTACAGAAAAATAAAAAATCAACGAAAAAATGAGTATTGACCCTCATTGTCATTTGAAGGGGAATGACAGGTCAAGGATGTATTAGCCCCAACCCCAATCGTTTGGTAAGGCCAAAAAGGTTGTGCTCAATTAGAACAATAGTGGAAAAAATCAACAAGTGTCCAAAAAACATCTTCTCGGCAACATCGGCGAAAAAACGGCAAAAACCGACAAACCGCGGCAAGCATTAAAAAATGCAAATTTTGTCCTTCAATAGGGTCAAAATTTGCTTACCGATTTTTCCCCTATTTGCCGATTTTCCCCATTTTTGCCGCTTTTTCGCGATGTCCGGTTTTTTGAAAAAATCGCGATTTTTTTGGGCTGAAAATTGGCAACCAGAAAAAATCGCGATTTTTCGGGACATCGCCGAAAAATCAGCGATTTTTTCCACTATGATTAGAACTTGGTCTTGGTAATTTGGTTTGATGTCCTTTGTCAAAAAAAAATGTTTCTAATTGTTATATAAAAAATATAAATATAAAATTATATATATATAATATTAATGCTAATAATAAATTAGTTAATTAAATCAAGAGACATACCTCTTAGTAAGGGCACGATGGGATTATATAAGACCCACCATTGTAAATGTAATTTCATCATCTTATCTTAAAAATATATGTTTTACTATTATTCCATTTATGGAGACGTTGTCTTATTTACGTTGGAAGTTCCTCTAGAAACAAATTTTATTTGTTTCAGTGGGTGAAATTATATCATTAATATTAATGATATTATTTATATATATATATATATATTATTATGTTATATTTATATTTTTTATATAACACTAATCCACAACAAAAAGATGGTTTGGCCCTTCTAACCCCAACACTTATAGACTAATAGATTAATCTAAGGAACCCTTTTAATTTGTTTTGAAATTATCGTTGGGTAGAACAATTCTATGAAATCCAACACTCTCTATCTTTTGTAGTGTATGTGCAATTGAAATCATATGAATGAGATTTGTAATTTAATTAAAGTTTGAACATATTTCCTTTTCGAGAAAAAGAAAATCCTTTGTTCATTATCAAACAAGATAAAATGGAGGGAATAGCTTCTCATCACTGTAACATACTAGGAGGCTACATTTTTTAAGAAAGCCCGACGTGTGTAGTAGATTAAGCTTCTCAAACAGCATCAGCGGCACCCATGACAAAACATTGAGAAGGATTGATCCCTTAAACATTGCCTCATGTATCTAACATTCCCTTTGTCAACACAAGTCAACTTTAGTGATTTCATATATAAACACACAATGACCAAAGAACCCCAACTTCCAACAAATTAGCCTTTATTCTTCAAAAGCTCCCCCACCATTCCACAAATCACAAATTGCATTTAATTATCTTTGTGCCTCCTCCCTTAGTTACACTTATAACTAAACAAAAATCCCATAATGGCACCTTGGGGCCATTATTGGGTATGGATATCGCTGTCCAAAGTTAGAAAGATTTTCTCAAAAGGGAAAAATTAATGCTGACAACAAAAAATAGCTGCCCACGAGTGTAAATGACCACCTCCAAAAACTACTACCAAGACATCAAAAGAGCTACCCACAAGTACAAAATCTCTTAGCACAAATGAAAATCTTTGCCCAAGTGCAAAATAGTTTTTGAAAGTAGAAACCTCCATTGCCCCATACGAGACAAAATTTCTTCTCACAAGTGAACACAACTGGAACACTTTGAACACAATGAAGATGTAAAAATACAAGGCATGTTAGAGTTTAGAAGCTTTGTTAGGCGTTTTTCCCACTTGTTTTCTCTTATTTTGAGCCTACAAGTGGTAGTCCCACCTCGGGATGGCCCCATATTCACCAATAACATCCACAAAATTGAGGGGGGCATCCTTAGACATCTCAAATTTCCATCCCTATTCAAGCATACCCAAGACAAGGATGTCTACCTCAAGGGTTCATGTCAATGTGTCACATAGTTGTAAGCTAAAGAAAAATCATATAAACCATCATACTACAAAACTACAACAAACACCGCCACAATGGAGGGATACCAAATAGTCCATCATTATGAGAGTGTATAACAATACTCAAAGAGAAAATAACATGTTAAAGACTATAGCAAAAGCAAGTGCCTTTAATCTATGAAGATCAAACACAATATATAGACCACAATCTTCCTTGGAGTCTAATTAACTTCATAATTTCAATATAGTATAAGTGTTTATATATATTACCACATTTCACTAAAAAGTAGCTTTGTTATCCAGATACATTCTATGTTTCCAACAACCATGTCAAAGTTAGAGATTCAACTTCTACTAGTAGATTCATAGCTTAAAAGTGATATATAATCCACAGTGCAAACAACAAGTTAATTCCTTGCAAACAAAGCAAAATGACTTTCCCTATTGAACAAATGAAATGAAATGAAATTTATATCAATGTCCCTTAAAGATCAAATAGGTTACTCTGACTAGAGATTTCCCCATTCATGAGAATCCCATACAAAACAAAGGAGAGTTCCAAAACAACCCCCAAAAGAAGAAATAAATTAACTAAAGAGAATTGAAAAACTAGTAAACCAACAATCATAACTAAAACAACATATCAAAACATTGGCTAACAAAAAAGTTATCCCAAGGGGAAAAGCCCTAGCAAGTGAGGCAAGAGTAGACGAAGAAACATACATATCCAAATAGAAGTAAACATGTAACCAAAAGATAGGGAAGCAAACTCTACTCATCATCTAAACCAACAATGCAAATATTTGGACCCAGTGCTTGTCAAATAATGTCATCAAGAGAGTGGCCATTGCTAATAGGGCTCTCAAGAGTAATCCTAGGTGACATCAACCTAATCCACCCCTAGGGTGAAAACACAAGGGAGATCTCTCCTAACATCCAAGCTCGATGAATTCACATTGGAAGAGAAGAAACTAGTAACGCTTTTCTAGGAAGATGAATGACTCTCTTGTGTTCTAAGTCTCCTACAACTCCTCAACCTAATTCAATAGGGAGCACTAGTAATGTGGGCCAAAGAACAAAGTCAAACATCCCTAGTAGTTCCCAACTATTGAAAAATAATATGTTTTGCATCAATTACAAAAAATTGTTTATATCTTAAGCAATGCTATAAATATCATGTCAACGAATATATCATTGAGGGTTGGGAAAATAACTTATCGAAAAAGTCAAAAAATATCGACAAATTTAAAAGCAAAAGGAAACAATAAATGTTTTTTTCTTTTTTCTAAACATCTAAAGCAACAACAACATCAAACAAACACGTTGCCACATAAATATGGAAATAAAACTAATATATAAGATGTAGAAGATGTCAAGTTATATACCACGCATCAATATTAAAACCTAATTGTCCTAACAGGCTAATTCAAAATCGCATTAAAAAATAATAAATTTACTTTATGAGTGTCATCATCATGAGTCATCTAGACTCTACAATGATAAATATATTGAGTCGTCAATTCCTTCTAACTTTTTTAAGGGAAAAGGGAATTGCTCTTCCTCTGGAAACAATAGGTGGTGGGGCTGAGGTGGAAGGAGTTGGAGTTGAGATAGAATCTTAGTGGAAGTGAAACATCTTCTACTTGTCGCTATGTCTATGGAGGTAGTGGCACACTCTCAATCTCCTCCTTCAAAGGTGTCTTCACTGGAAGTGGAACATCCTCCTCTTCCTCCCCCTTCCCCGCCACTTTCTCCAACCACTCAAGTGCCTCCTCCATGACAAGCCTCTAGACCTTCATCCTCCACTGAACTATGGTGTCAATCACATCCAACAGAATGCCCTCCATGTCAGTGATTTTATCAATCCACTTCACCCACAGTCAAGGATTATAGTAGACATATGCCATGTCATTAAGGCAAGGCCTTCGGGTTCTAACCTAAATGAGGATCATTTTATAATTAGAAGTTGATGGGTCATAAATTATTAAATTATAATAATTAAAAAATTAATTCGAACATTTCTAACATATTTTGCTTCTTAGTGTATATTTTTTCAAACACTCGCCATTTTTTCTAGTACCTTGAAGAGTTGCATGTTTGCCTAAGCACCCAAATGGTCAGATTCTATAAATGTTGTACTCTTCTACCATAGTGTGTCCATCAAACATCTAAAACGAATAAATGATAAAAAAGGCTTAAGTTATAACCATAGAATAGAAAATAGATACAAAGGAAAGACAATGAAATTTGAAACAAATTGAAGTTTACATGGCATTTTAGTGGTCCTATTTTGAACAACCATGTCCTAGCCAAATGTTCCAACAACCAACCTATATATCTCCATTTGTTTTGAAATCTCAAAGCATCCATTGGGAGTCAACAGCATCCTCTGAAGCCATAATCTTAGCATCAAATCTAAAACCATAGGAATTGGAAAACGTGGGGTTGAGGCAGATCCTTACTGCATGAAAGGGGCAATGGAGAGTATTGTCATTGCTCATCAATCAATGCAATATTCTGAATTATTCATTGAATCCCTCCTCCCCTTGTACTCACAATACGTATGCATAACTTCCTTGGCCCTATCCATGGCCTCATACAAGTAGCCAATTGAGGGCTTGTCACCATGAACCAAACAAAGAACCTTTAACAAAGGTTTGTTAATGGAACACACCTCCTACACTATTGTCCAAAACTCTCTCAGTACACTATTATGGTCATGGCTTTCCCATCCAATTTTCCATTGTATACACTAGCATCCCATTCTTCTTAAAGAAATATTCCCTTCACGTCCAACATAGAAGTGAGGAGAAACTGAAGAGAAATGAAGTTATTGCCAAAATGCATGATTGTAGGATGCACCAACTCCTTGTTACACATTAATTGTCTCATGAGGCTATGAACATATGCATAATTATACATAAATTTGGTGATGTTGCTAAATCCATGCTTGTACAAACTGCACTTCATACCCAAAATAAAGGAAATCAATGGTACATTGTGTTACCATCTAAGTTGTACTTAGTTGGACTTTTAAGCAAGCGGACAAAGTTTGAACATGTCATATGTTCATCGGCATTGTTCTTAAGTCCATCAGGCCTTTCATGGCCCTTTTTTTGCTTTTTTCACATGTTCATACCCCGTGAGGATTTGTAATAAAGTGTCGTAGCATGATGATTTTTTTGTAAAAGACGTGGCTTTCCCTAGACTTAGACATCAACCCAGGTATTCCAAGGTGTTGTTTCCTTGTTCATTATGCTTTGCTTGTCAGTGAGGTATAATTTTCAAGTTTTTTACCTACTCCTCCAAAGCTAGAATGCTCGTCTTGGGGGTTAGGCCTTAGGAGGTCATTAAAGTCTAAGTGTCACTGTATATTACCATGCTAGGCACTATTTTAGAGTCATATGAACATGTGTTAGGTCCCCCTAGGTTTTTTTATTCCCGCAAAAAATCATTTTTCCAATAAAAATGGATATCTTTTTAATGTTTTAAATGTAAATTTTTTAAAAAGTCATAAAAGTGTGGTTAGGAGGAAGAATTTGCCATGGGGGTGCTCGTTTTCTGGCTCATAGCACCCATTATACCCCTATGCCCACTTTTGAGAGAAATTAAGTTATAGCCAAAAAGACAAAAAAATCAAAAATCCCATTAATCATGGAAACATGTCTAGGACATGATTTAGTCAGCAGGGAATGGTGGCATTTGAGCCCGGAGTTAAAGATGAGTCAAAAAGGAGCCAAGCAATTAATTGACGATTTGTTTTGAGTTGCCAGAGTTGAGAGGGTGCATTTCTCTTAGGAATGGCGCATTTCTTGAGGCATATGTGTCAAAGAATGAAAGGGAGTGCGCCTACCTTCTTAGAGGTGGAACCAATCCTCCACCAATCACTCACCATTTCAATTAACTCTCTATCAAGGAATACACCCACCCCCACCCCACCCCTCTCTCATTTCTCTATTTAAGCAAGCTCTTGCTCTCTCATTTCTCATGGTCAAAGGACCGAAGGGCACCTTAGCTTTGTATTATGTTGGTAATATTGTTGGAATAAATAAGGATTTGGAGGAAAACCTTTGATGTATGGCCCTATTTGTGTGGATGTAAGGTCAATGGTTTATGAGGTAACTATAGTGTAGCTTGTTTACTTGTTGCATTTGTTGTTTATCTGGCCTTTGAAGGACTATTTCTAGTCAGTAGGATAAATGATCCTAATTTGATTTCATTTACTTCTTGCTTATGCACCGCGATATAGAATTTGTATGTTTTACTTGTTTGTAGGCATACTCTTCTAATTTATGGCATCAGAAGCACCAGTTTTGACACGCTCTTATTTGCAAGTAGTTTTAGTTGTGCAGGTTGTCTAGCTTGAAGGATTGTTGATCTTGTTTCTCCTCCGTCATTCAAGCACTTTCAAAAGGACACAGTCTCTCCACTCTCCACCAATAGACTCCATTTGCCCTAAAGTTCCCAGGCTCTCAACATCTTCTTCTCTCATTCTTTCACATTAAAAATTTTCCTTTTTCTGGTTACGGTTCTTTTCATGCTTAAATAAATTAGTTGCTTTAATAGAATATCTAACAGCTGTTTTATTTAAGTATGCTGCTAGATCTAAGTCTTAAAGCTTTATATTTGTCAAATCTAGTTCATGATTGAGTACTCGTGCTATTTTATTATTTTTCAGTACTCAAATATTTTATGCTTTTGACAATTAATATGGCATCTTTAGTGCCATATTGTTTGCTGGTTTTCAGCTTTTGATGAACAGGTAGAAGGAAAGGATGGAAAAATTGGAAAGATTTGGATCATCTGGGACCCTTGTTTCCCTCATACTTTCATCAAATCAATAAAAACATGTAAGCTTAGTGATACTTTTCTTCAAAGGATCACAACCATTCCCAAAAAAAAAATTGTAACAAATCCTAGTAAGAGCAAGTGGGCCACCCAATCCCCACAAGCCCATCCCCCCGGGGGGGATCCTGCGTCATCTCATTTCATGGTGTGATTGTTAGAGTAGTTGCTTTTCTTCCTTATTTAGTTTAGTTGATTTACTTTTTTTTGAATAATTTGTTTTGTTTGCAATAAAATACTAACCACTACGCTTTCCCGAAGTACAGCACTAGTTGAAAGGGATTGCCCAAGTAAGTAGTGCTCGGAAAAGAGATTCGTAGTTAGATTAATTAGATAACATTCATTTCTTACAAGTTATTTATTTTCTTCTAGTTTTCCCTTTTGCAATAAAGTAAAGTGCATTTCACTATTTGTCTTTGTATGCTCCTGTGAACATTGCAGGACGGTGGGGCAATCAAAAAGAGGATCTTAGCACTTTATAATTCACTCCACAATAAAATTAAATCCTATGACAGAAAACTAGTGTCTTTGACACCTCACCATTTGTGGGCAAATCCTTTAGTGAAGCAGGAAGAACTAGATAGTGATCGTGGGGATCCGTCAAGTTGCACCCTTGTATAGTGTAGTGTTGGACACACCCCCGCGACTCCAATCTAGCCCACATTTCACGTGCAACCACACCTGGTAAATCTAGGCATATTCCTCGTACCCTTTGGGTAAATTTTGGAATCCCCTTCCCATTAATCCACTCATTTAATAAATAATAAATTTACCAAGAGCACTCACACAACAGTTCTTTCAGCTTTTCAATTACTTGGCACTAATCTATTTACTTATTATCTCAAGTCAAACTTTTACTTTCATGATGATGGTATCTTAAGAAATTTTGTAAAGTAAATCCGTTGTTTATGCTTGTGTTTAAAATCGCTTAACTCCTATGTAATATCCCAAACTGATATTCTACAGATCTTTGCTACTAAGTTGTTGTTCATATACTCAATGATGTACAAAAAGTTAAATAAAAAGTGCATGCAAAATTGTCGTGCCAACTGGCCCTAAAATAGAGCTAATTTGGAGAGATTACAGGGTAAAGATTTTCAGTAAGTAGATGTACACTTACCACTAATAAATAAGCTGATAGTACTCTAGATATATGTTGCATGTAAGGTGTGCCAGAATATAGTGTTGCTTTCCTCAGTTTGACACCCAGCTACATGTGTGCCCTCTTCAGGAAGATAATGACGTTTTTAGAGGAGGAGGTGCCTGATACTGCTGAAACATTGTCGGGATGTTGGTCTTCACCTACCTTAAAGAATGGTGGTCGCATGCAGAAGTTTTGCCCTCCCTGAGGCACCTAGCGAATTGTTTTGCACTGGAGGATGACGTCCCCCTTCTTCTACAAATCTGTTGTTGGCTCCTCTAGATATACAAACAATGACTTGACAACCACTCAGTACAGTGTGGGTAGCCTGTGGAAAAGGATAGTGATGACATGCAGGAATAAAACTGAGATTTTATGTCCTAGCGAATTACTCTGGAGATTTCCAGCTAAACCCCAATTGTAAATATGAACCTGTAATAAATCTCTCTCTGTATACTGGATTGTTGAAGATGAAAGAATACAATGAATAACTAGTGACAAACCTAGATGATCTATCCTAAAGTGATTAGGGCAGATAGATTTCGTTGTTGAAACCCCTTGTTAGCTGAAGACCTTCGTCTCCAACCCCAACTTGTTGTTGTTGCACCTGTTGTTGCTGCTCTAGAAACCAAACTCAATAAAAATAATCATGGATATCCTTTTGGTTCAATGACCCTTCTTATATAGCTTTAGCATGTACTTTCGGGTTTGCATGTCACTTTTAGGGTTTGCACTTTACTTTTTGCATGCATGCAATTCTAATTGCTCGTTGACTTAAGACTGAAGAAATAAAGCTTGCATGCTCTGCATGCTTTATGATAATAACTCTAATGGCCCTCTTTACTATATCGATGACTTAATAATACTAAATAATTGTTCTAATATGCTCCTGATATTAAACGTCCTCAATCGATTCCCTATTATCAATAATGGAACATTACAGTCCTCCCTCGCCAAAGATTGCTTGTCCTCGAGCAATGCCAATGCAAATCCACAATCAATTAACTGAACCAACTAAATCGGGGGATGATCCTAGGGTCCCAAATTATCCTAGGAGATTTGTAGCACCCTCTGCTCAAAGCACCGCACTGCACAGTACCATCACAAAATATCCCATGGAAGCCTCCTATAAGTAGAGTAACTAACCACGGTGTAAACAAGGTACCATCACAAGAGACCTCCTGAAAGCATCCTCTAGCAATCACTAAACTGCCAGTCACTATAACCCAAGGTCCCAAATCAATCTGAGAATTGCAGAGGTCAAAATGCATCCACCGCTACCCTACGTAGTATCGACACAAGGAGCATCCTGTAGACTCCCAAGTAACGCCATCAGTAAACACTGTATCCATCCCTCATAAGGTCTCCCACTTGGATCCCAATGCAAACTTGTGCATCTTTCATCCCAAATATCCCAAGGCTCTTGTGGGACTATACCCTTGGCTAGGAATGTCTTCCCAAGAATCGCCCACTCAATAGGACACCAACTCTTAATCTCTCTCTAATCCAACCCCCAAAAAGGACCTTGTCCATAAGCACCATCACAAGGAATAATCCTACCAAGCTGACATTCTGCCCTTCTGATTTCAACTGGAACGCTCATATACTGCTACCCAATTTCTCGATCCGGGTCAATCTGTAAAAACCATCCTCCATTATGCAAATGTGGACTCAAGCTACTGCAAGCCTTGTCTATGTACTTCTGAAGAGGACTGCTTTGAAATGCAATAGTATGTTTCTTCTATTGCCCCATCAAGGAATCTAACTGCGCTTCAATACTAGAAAGCCTGACCACTGAATCGGTACATACAACTAGAAGAACTGTAAGCTCAACATCTCGTTGTAATATGGTGTCCCGGAGTATCTTGGTCCTCTCTTTCATTGCTAGAACACTTTCTTTAACACGTTCAATCTTCTTTCGATGACTATCATCTAGGAGCTCTTTCTCATGCCTGTATAAACTCTCCCTAACCTCCATGTGTGACTGCTCACTGTCTCGACTGTTGTGCTCATTGCCTTGCACCTCATGTATCTCACTTGTCATAACTGTTTGGACTCCTACTGTAGGTGATGAAGAGTGTACCAACAACAACTCATCACACGGCTTGTCCATAATCTGACTATCAGGTGTGCTGGTGTCGCTAGACTCATAGGATGTCTCTAATGCTATCTCCTCATGCACATCCTCATCATGTATTGTTAACTCCAAATCAAGCTCACCATCAACCTGTACTTCGAGCTCGTCTTTCTCCACTCCTCCAACTATGTTTTTAAGGAAATCCTGATCTAAATCCTTGGGTTGGCTCCCGAACATGATGGTGTAATAGTCTTGAAAGGACAATGTTGCACATACCTCATCACCCAAGGCTAGATATTCCCAATATCAAGGCAAGTGTTGCAGTGTTGCTAAGCTCTGCAAATTTCTATACAAGATCCTTCTCATTGTCTTCATGTTCTGACAAGCTGGAAAAACAAAATCTTTGTTCTGACATACACTTCACCAACATCACTGACATGCATTTGCATGTACAAGCATGCATCAACATGCACTTTTATTCAATTGCTATGTGCCCACAGCTGGCAAGGATCATGCTCCGATACCACTGTAACATCCCAAACTGATATTCTACGGATCTTTACTACTAAGTTGTTGTTCATATACTCAATGATGTACAAAATGCTGAATAAAAAGTGCATGCAAAATTGTCGTGCCAAATGGCCCTAAAATATAGCTAATCCAGAGAGATTATAGGGTAAAGATTTCCAGCAAGCAGATGTACACTTACCACTGATCAATAAGTTGATAATACTCCAGATATATGCTACATGCAAGGCGTGTCGGATTATAGTGTTGCTTTCCTCAGTTTGATGCCCAGTTACATGTGTGCCCTCTTCAGGAAGATAATGACGTTTTCGGAGGAGGTGCCCGATACTGTTGAAACTTTGCCAAGATGTTGGTCTTCACCTGCCGGAGAGAATGGTGGTCGCATGTAGAAGTTTTGCCCTCCCTGAGGCACCTAGCGAATTGTTTTGCACTGGAGGATGACGTCCCCCTTCTTCTACAAATCTGTTGTTGGCTCCTTCGGATATGCAAACAAGGACTTGACAATCACTCAATAGAGTGTGGGTAGCCTGCTGAGAAGGATAGTGATGACATGCAGGAAGAAAACTAACATTCTATGTCCCAGCGAATTACTCTAGAGATTTCCAGCTAAACCTCAACTGTAAATATGAACCTGTAATAAATCTCTCTCTGTATACTGGATTGTTGAAGATGAAAGAATACGATGAATAACTATTGACAGACCTGGATGATCTATCCTAAAGTGATTAGGGCAGATAGATTTCGCTGTCGAAACCCCTTACTTGTTGTTGCTACACCTGCTGCCGCTGCTCTAGAAACCAAAATCAATAATAATAATCATGGATATCCTTTTGGTTCAATGACCCTTCTAATATAGCTTTAGCATGTACTTTTAGGGTTTGCATGTCACTTTTAGGTTTTGCACTTTACTTTTTGCATGCATGCAATTCCAATTGCTCGATGACTTAAGACTAAAGAAATAAAGCTTGCATGCTCTGCATGCTTTATGATAATAACTCTGATGACCCTCTTTACTATACCGATGACTTAATAATACTGAATAATTGTTCTAATGTGCTCCCAATATTAAATGTCCTCAATCAATTCCCTATTTATCAATAACGGAACATTACATCCTAGAATAGTTGTTTCTCTTTTTGTAGATTAACAGCCTTAGTTTTCCTTTATTAGGAACAACCCCCCTTGGCTTCACTAGGAGTTGGCCTAGACAGAGAAGTCAAATATAAGGTGACAGCACTTGACTCGTGACTTGCCCCCAAGGTCTCACCCAGTGGTTTGAAGATTTCTGCCACGTTACCCGAGGTGCATTATCAAGCGGAAACACATTGACAATGGATGCTCAAGCCACATGACAGGGCACCAGACCAAGTTTCTCACTTTGAAGTAAGTAAACGAAGGTAGTGTAACATTTGGAGATAATGCTACCGCAAGAATAGATGAAAAGGTACTCTTAGTCTTAATAGTGGAAAGACCAAAACAAAGAATGTCTTGTGTGTTGAAAGTTTGGAACATAATTTATTCAGTGTAAGTCAAACGTGTGATAAAAAATACACTCACATTTTACTCTCAATATTGTGAGATAAGGAAGGCCGAGTCGAAAAATTAGTGGCAAATGAAATTCAAACTTCAAATAATGTACATATTATCAATAAAATCAAAGGGGAAAAATGCTATATGGGTCAAATAAATGAAAGCTAGTTATGGCATAGAAGAATGGGCCATATGAACTTTGATAATCTACTGAAAATCGACACTAAACAAGTAGTGAGAGACATGCCAAAGATAACAAAACCTTCAAACACTATTTGCAAGCAATGTCAGCATGGGATGCAGACAAGAGAAAGCTTCAAATCAAAGGAATACTTAACATCAAAGACATTGGAATTTGTACATAGGGACCTTTGTGGGCCAACAAGAACACAAAGACTACAAGGCGAAAATTACTGCATGTTGCTCATTGATGATTACTCAAGAATGACATGGGTTGCGTTCTTAAAAGATAAATTTGAAGCATATGAGAAGTTTAAAGCATTCAAACCCTTGAAAAAGAAACTGATTTAAAAATCAAATGCTTGAGATTAGACCAAGGAGGTGAATTTATCGCGAATGAAGTTGACGAAATTTTTTGAGCTTCATGGAATAAAGAGACATTTTTCAGCTACAAGAACTCCACATCAGAATGGAGTGGTAGAAAGGAAGAATCGAACTGTACAAGAGATGGCTAGAACAATGTTGAATGAAGCTAAGCTATCGGATATATTTTGGAGAGAAGCAATTGACACAACGGTCTATATTCGGAATAGAGGACAAATTAGAGTCAGCAACAGTAAAGTCCCTATAAATTATGGAAAGGTAAACAAACAACAGTCAAGTACTTCAAAGTATTTGGGAGCAAGTGCTATATAAAGAGAGATGTAAAGGATTTGGGAAAATTTGACTCCAAAGTTGATGAAGGTATCTTTCTTGGTTATTCATCTAGAATCAAGACTTATAGATGTTACAATAAAAGATTGCGCAAAATTGTAGAAAGTGCAAATGTAAAAGAGGATGAAGAAGGCCTCAAACAGAGATCACAAACAAATGAACTTCCAGAAAAGATGAGCTACAAAGGAGGAGGAGAAGAAGAAGAAGGAACAGAACATTCAGATAAAAAGTCACCATCTAAATTTGTCCAAAAGAATCATTCGGAAAATCTAATTCTTGGTGATAAACATGCGAGAGTTCAAACTAGAAGAAGACAAGCAAATGCTCCAGAACATGCAAACTTCTCCTTGCTATCTAAAACAGAGCCTAAGAATTTTACAGTAGCTAGCAACGATAAGCATTTGATTAATTCTATGGAAGAAGAGCTAAATCCAATCAAGAAAAATAAGACATGGGAACTTGTTCCAAGGCCAAAAGATAAAAATGTGAATTTCACCAAGTGGGTTTTCAAGAACAAACTAAATGAAGATGGGAAAGTAATAAGAAATAGAGCAAGATTGGTTTGTAAAGGGTATGCTCAAGTTGAAGGTATTGATTTCGAAGAAACTTTTGCTCCAGTTGCAACACTAGAAGTTATCAAAATGTTTTGGCATTTGCGTGTTTCAAGAACTTCAAAGTCTATCAAATGGATGTCAAGTCATCCTTTCTCAATGGAAATCTAGAGGAAGAAGTATACATTGAACAGCTAGAAGGGTTCTTATTATCACAAAATAAGGATCATGTGTGCAAATTGAAGAAGGCACTTTATGGGCTAAAGGAAGTCCACAGAGCCTGATATTCAAGACTTGATAAATATCTATAACGACAAGGTTTTAAAAGAGGAATTGCAGACAACAATCTCTACATCAAGAGGAAAAATGAAAACCAGTTAATTGTTGTGGTTTATGTAGATGACATCATTTTTGCACGTACAGTGTTTGCTCAATTGGTATCATGAACCTGCTCGAGACTTAGTGCATGTTCATATGACTCAAAAATGTTGACTAGCATGGTAATATACATAGACACTTAGACTTTAATAACCTCCTAAGGCCTAACCACCAAGACAATTACTCCAGCTTTGGAGGTTTGAGTGAAAAACTCGAAAATTATAAATTGTTGAAGAGCAACATATAATTAACAAGGAAAAAACACTCTGGAGTGACGTATTAATGTCTAAATTAGGAAAGCCAAGTCTATTACATAAATTCATTATGCTACATCAACTTATTACAATTCCCCATGAAGTATGAACTTGCGAAAAAATTGAAAAAGAGCAAAAATGGCTTGCTGGACTTTTGAACACTAATGATGAACAAATGACCTGTTCAAATCTTTAGCGGCTCATTAGAAATCCAACTAAGTGCAACTTGGTGGATAACAAGTAGTAAAAACAAAATGTGCCAAAAGTTTGCAAAGGAAATGCAAAAGGAATTGAGATGTCTAACACATTATTCAACTTGACGAGAACTTTATACTCAAAAACGATAACTTGTCATAAAAGCTCATATTTTTATTTCAAAAACATCAAAAACAACCCTTGAATCAAAAAGTGGTGCTATCGGTAACATCCTTTTTTTCAGGGGGGGAAATTACGACTTTTTGGAAACCCCGGTTGGTGTCGGTGCAATCGAAACCCTAAATCAACCCCCAATGCGAAAAGTGGTGCTATTAGTAACACCTTTTTTTAGGGGCAAAAGTTACGAAGATGCAATCAAAACCCAAAATCAACCCCCGAGTCGAAAATGGGTGCTACCAATAGCACCTCCTTCCGTTGGGTTATAGTTGCATTCATTGAATTGAGACCATGCATGGCGTAAGAGAAATATATAATTTTCTTCTTCTTTTAAATCAATTTTAAAAATGAGTCCAATTTTAATTAAGAAATTTTCTCTAAGAAATTAAAATGCTCAAATATTTAAAAATTTTAAAAAATAAATAAAAATGAAAAAGAGAAATTATTTAAAAACAAATTAAAAAATAAATAAAAAAACTGAAAAACATTAAGAAAAATATAAGATAAAACAAAAAACAAAAAAAATATTTAAAAAAAAACAAAACAAAAACTTTAAAAAAAATACAAAATGTTAAAGAAAAAAACTTTAAAAAATTTTTAAAGGACCAAAAAAAAATTAAATATATATATACATATAAAAAATTTAAATTAAAAAAAAAAGTTAGAAAACGAATAAAAAATTAAATTAAATTAAAAAAACTAAAAAATTAAACAAAATTTTAAATTTTAAATTTTAAAAAAAATTATTTAAAAAATTAAAATCAAAAATTAAATTACATAAAATAAATTTAAAAAACAAAAAATGCAAAGGGTTTGGGGGATGCTTGATTCTCGGAGTCAAGCCGCCAGCCTGCCCTGCCCCTCCCCCACTCCCTTCCCCTCCCCTTTTCTTTGCCCTCCCCCCGCCTCCCCTCTCCCCACCCTCCTTGCCTACATGTGCGAGCTACACCAAAAGAAACTCATGCAAACAGTGAAAAGAATATTCATATACTAAAGGGCACCTTTGACTTCAGCTTGTGCTACTCAAGAGGTGAAATTTTTTCTCTAACAACATATATTGATGTAGAGGCAGTGTTCATGATAGGAAAAGTACAAGTGGAGGAGCATTCTTTCTGGGCAACAATATAGTGTCTTGGTTGAGCAAGAAATAGTCTTCAATTTCTCTATCCACAACAGAGACCAAGTTTATAGCAGCAGCAGCATGTTGCACACAAGTTCTTTGAATGAAGCAAACACTGAGAGATCTTGAGTTAGAATATGATCATCCAATCTCAATACTTTGTGACAACACAAGTGCAATAAATATTTCAAAGAACTTTGTTATGCACTCGAAAACAAAGCATATTCCAATCAAGTATCAGTTCTTAAGAGAACAAGTAGTTGAACAGAATGTCAAGTTGGATTATATTGCCACAAAAGAACAGGTTGTTGATATTTTCACAAAACCCCTTCTTAAAGAGACATTTCAATATCTCAAAAAACAATTGGGAGTAATATCCATCTCATCAAGTCACTAAGTGCTTAAGGAGAAGCACAAGTTCAAGGGGAGCATCTCTTTGCCATTGATGTCAAAGGGGGAGAGTTGTAAACAAGGGGAGTATTGCAGACAAGGGGAGAGTTTCAGAAAGAGGGAGTGTTGCAGCAAGGAGAATTATTTTTATGGCTGATAGAATATGTGTTTTGCTGCAGGATTTCCATCAAGGACAAAAGGGGAGATTGTTAGCAAAATTGTCATTGATGTTGTCATTGATGTCAAAGGAAAATACCATGGGTGGGTTTCCAAAACCATGGATGGGTTTTCAAAACAAGGGGCTTATTAGTTAAAAAAAAGGAAGGAAATTAATTATTTACTTAAAGGTCTCTTATAAGTATACGATGGAAAATACCATGGATGGGTTTCCAAAGCGAGGGGCTTATTAGTAAAAAAAGGAAAATTATTTACTTAAAGATTAACATGTCTTTTCAAATAGACACAACTCTTTATGAAGGATCCCCAATAGCTATATATATTAAAGAACATTTGAAGGGGAAGTGTGTGAACGGAAAAGCAATATCATTCTAATAGGAACCTCTCAAGAAGAAGTATGTGGGTGAAAAAGGTGCGATGAAGAATGGTGATGGAAATATGAATGATTATTCAAAAAAGTCTTATTCAAGGAAGAAAGAATCGTAATTAAGGGGTTGGTGTTGCTCAAACAAAGATATTGGTGTCTTTCACTAAGTTGGTGCTTAGCGGTGGGGATTGGTGTCTCTAGTAGGTTGGAGCCTACAAAAATTTGTAACAATAGGTTGGTGCCTGCGAAGAACCATAAGAGTAGGCTTGTGCCTACAAGGATTTGTATCAATGGGGATTCGTGTTTCCAGAAGGTTGGTCCCTACGAATATTTGTAACAGAAGGTTGATGCCTACAAAGAATTATAAAGAGAATTTTTTTGTGGTTTTCTCCGGAAAGGGTTTCCACATAAATCTTGTGTTCCATGTTCTGTAATTGATAGATCTTATGTGTGATTATTTTATTGTGGTAACTGAATTTATATAAGTGAAAAGATTGTCTTGTATTGGTTCACCCCCCCCCCTCTCAGTATAAGTGTGTGTTCAACAAATAGATGTATTGGGGGGTTCAACTTGCGATCACAAAGGGAAGGACAAGCCCCTCCATTACTTCCTTCCTTGAGTGAAACCGTACACTAGAAGAGGGTAGATTTGCAAATTTTGATAAGGATTAGTATAAAGAAAAACCTCCCTCAATGCAATAACTTCAACTGAATCCAACATAAAACCTATCCAAGACCCAATCCACTTAAACAATATTGCCCCTAAAATGGCTCAAGAGAAGTAAGATGGACAATGCTAGCAGATATGATATCTTATAGATATGCACAATGTCACACATTCACAAGAGTGAAACCCTTCAATAAAATTTGCTCCAAAGAAGATATATCAATTAAGCTCTAAAAGAGAAAGAGATCCAAAAACCCAACCATGAAATGAAATGAAATGAGAAAGTATCTCTCTATTTAATAGATTTATAGACGAGGCTAAAACTTCCTTTACAATAAAATAATCATTGTCTCCTTAGATCTAGCCTGTGGGTGGGGTAAAATAATACAAAAGCCCCACTCAAGCAACTAACTCCTAGCAAATACAATAAGAAATTGTGGTCAAAGCCACTTGTACATTTCAAAGATACATGAAGCCCCACCTTCATCAAGTAAGGGATCCATGCAAAGTGGTAATGCCATGCGGCCTCCAAAGGCCTTCTCCAAAGAAACTTCTCAAACAAGCAATGTCTACCATGAACCATTTGATGTCCATACTAGCCTCCAAAGGCTCTCTAAGGGGTGCTCCATCAAAAAAAATGCTCACAAAACAATAACTTAGGTTCCAAGTCACCAAGTGATGCTCATATGCCAACAAACTTGAGTTTAGAATCCTTCCAAAGCAAATGCCCTCCATGAAATGAGTTCACCAAGCAAATCCATACAACCATACGGTGTCCACAATCAACAAGACAAGGGGACCCTAGTCCACATACCAACAAGATCAAGCTCTCAACATGTTCAAGCATATGGTCCATAAGGCTTCCAAAGAAGGAAACCAAACTCCACGATACAATCATAGGGTTTCGCCATAGCTAACATCTTATTTACAAGTAATCTTGTAGAAGTTCACAAAACGTCTTCACAAGAAAGACCATAAAGATTACTTCAAACCCACATCTCTTATAATCATAACGAACTGTTCACAATTTGCTTGGTTCATCTCTTATTTTGTATTAGTGGCACAAAATATGAAATTTCTTCAAGGTTTAGATGCATCATGTTAAGGTGGTTGGAATAAACTCTGAATCAAGCACATACCAGCAAATCTGATACCCTCTCTGCTGGTCAAATGAAGGTTGCAGCTTCAACAAAACAAGCAGATCTGCCCTACTGGAGGGCCTGAAAAATAGCGTCCAGACTCCAGACATCCAATGTGTAACCTCCCCTAATGCCACGGATCTAGGGTTTAAACTTCATGCAATATATAGCAGAAATCGGCCACCCAAAGTGACAGAAAACCTCTAAACAATGGTGGGTCCCCTAAGAGAGTGCCCAGACCTCATTCAAGGATGAATGCAGTGACAAGGAGAGAATGCATTGGTGTATAAGTGCTCTCAAAACTGAATGCCGGCCATCAGAAGTACCCCAAATCTTAATTTCAAATGGACAGGTCTCTTCCAAACATAATGATACAGGATCGTTCCATTCTTTGGCATCTTTAACACAGGTATATGGATTTAGGGCTGCTGCTACAGATCTATAAGCCGCTACCATTCAAGGATTCTTTTCTAACCACCAATCACCCATTCAAACCTGGGCGAAACTTCTATAGGAGTCCTTTGTCGGTTATTTGCTGCTCAGGTGACTGTCATGACCTCATTTTACGTCTTGGAGCTCGGAATATACCCAGAACTCTTCACTTACCACCCAGATCTGCTCATAATGAACATTTGCGTGCCATACTTTGCTGTTATATGGCTGTTTTGGGGTTGAATAGTGCCCGGAACCGCTGTTAATGCTGCTAGGGTACATAGGAAGTCGGAGAAATGCCCAGATCTGAAGGCTTGAGAGTAGATGGGACCACTTTTTGCACCCAGAATTTGAGATGCCTCTTGCTGGTGTTGTTGAAAGGCTGGAACTTGTCCATTTTTACCACTGTTTCAATAGAGATATGCCCAAAAGTGAAGTTCTACTTATTTCTGCTCATACCAATGCCCTCTTGAACTTGGAGTTTGACCCGGACTGCTGACTAGATGCTGTTACAACCTCGAAAAGACAGCCCAGATTTGCTAATTAGGGTTGTTTATGCCTCAGAACCGCCCTTATTAGCGCCCAGATTGCTTTATATCGCCTTTTGGAGGTCTAAATATGCTGATTCATGGCTCATAATTCATTGTGACCGCAGCTATGATGCCAAGAATTGACAATTACGATGACTTTCTGCTGGTTATCATAGCTTAGGGCTGTCATAACCCTGAATTATACCCAGAACTTCTGAGAATGAAGAAGATTTAGGTTGTCTTAAACCCTTAACAGTACCAATGGTATAATCATCAAGCATCAAACAAGAGCATCCATCTTATCAAGAGCCCAAAGCAAACTTCATCATGGACACATCAACCCTCTCAAGAGTGATCAGAATCACATATGGACACCCATACAACAACCCACATAATAATCGTGCATCTTAATATTTGCAAATGCATCATCAGATTTGATAAACATCGTCCCCCTAGGACAATTAACCAAGAAATTTAGAACGGTCCTCTGCTTCCCGTTACTAACTTACCACTTAGTTTGTACAGGGATGATTGCAAAGACAGAAGATGACAAAGGACCAGGAGACTTGCAGTTCCAAGGCTTATTTTTAGCACTCTTCTTCTTCTTCATCGTCTGCATCTCTTTTGCCCATGGTCAAAAGATGATTGTAAAGTAACCTGACACCTATATTACATGTGTAAAAGGGCTAGCCCAACTATGACAATTATAGTAAACAGTGCTCTAGAGTTACTTAGATAAATATATATCCTTGTGATCTATATTGTGGAAGTTTTTTCACTCAAATCATGCCTCCAAATCCATGAGCGTCCTTAGCACATTTGCCATAGGCTAGTGTTCTTAGCCCTTAGCCTCTTTGTCATGCATTACTTTCGTCGCCATGTTTTTCTTGTTTTAGATGTTAGTTTAGGTCCCTTGGGGGGGGTAAATGGTATAAAATTGTATTAAAATGATTAAAGGGGGTGTCAAACACCTAATAGACCACTTTATCCCCCTTCATGAAGCCTAGCGCACCTCTTTGGGACAAAATCACATGATTTATGCGCCTTGGAGACCAATTCCAAGGTTTAAGGAGGTAGGTGAAAATGAGCATTCCTGTTGAGGGGGCTGTGGTCTCTTCTCTCCTAGCTGACTAAAGAGGTCTTGCATGTGTGTGCAATTTGCATCAATTAACTCTTTTTGTCCCCCAATTCACTCTAGAGGTGGTGCATGAGGTTCTAGATAGGTCCAATTGGCTACAGATGTGTCCCTCTCTCTCCCAGTTGACACTAGTTGCGGCACATGAGGATCTAGTTCTCTCTAGAGGTGGTGCATGGACCTCTAGTCAGCTCCTAGAGGTGGCACATGGGCTCATGCATGAGTGGGACACGTTGACAGGTGCATTCCTTCATCCTTTTACTTTTTAAGCAAGTGTTCCCCTATCTCTTTCTTGTTGGTTGATGCTTGAGGTTTTTGATGTTATTGTAATCACTCCTTGAGAGCACTAGTTTGTTTAATAAAGAAAGACTTTGGAAGTCACATGTGGCTTCTTGATGTGTGGATGCTAACTTGTCTTGTGCTTCTAAAGTAATCTGTGTCTTTTGCAATTATATATTCATTCTTCTCTTTGATAGGGCATTGAAAGGGTGTTACTACCTAGTTGGATTAGGTAAGTCTAAGTATATGCTTGGTTAAATCTCATTGATAGTTTACTTGAAAGGTGGTTATTTTTAATGTCTTTACCGTAAGTTGGATTGAGCTATATTAACCCCTTTCATGTAAATTTCGCCCAAGAAAAGAAAAAAGAGGAGATCCAATCTCCTTCACGGTCGTCTATTTGATTGCAGATCCCTTATTTATCGAGATGATTGAAGCTAGCCTAACGCAACCTCATTTCCTTCGGTGATCTTTCGAACAAGGCCATCTTATAGTTGGTCCTTCGTGACTTCATTGCCATTCTTGCCAACACTTATCTTTCTCTCTTTCATCCTTCCAAAGTTAAAGGAAAACTCTTCTCATTTACTTTTTTTTTTCAAACTATTGCATGCCATAGATCTTTCATTAACCTTTGAATATCATAAGCTAGATCTATTTTTTTAGCAATGTTCCACGGAGTTTCCAGGGTGGGGGGGCAGGGGAGCGGGGAAACGCAAAAGGGGGACGTGTGGAAGCTACTCCAAATTTTAGGGAAATTTCGGGGAAACAGGGGGACGTCGGAGTCATAAAAAATAATTTAAAATATAAAAATGATAAATCTCAACAGTAACTATTACCATGTAAAAAGTAAAACTAAAAACTAAATTCATCATTATGGGGTGTACATCTATTAGTTATTAGGATATCAAATTTCAAATTTGCAAATGATACTGACCTATGTTACTATACCCATGTAAAAACTAAAAACTAAATATCACAATTATCATTATGCAATGTATATCAAAATTCAAATTTCAGATTTGTAAAAGATAATGCAACAAATGTTGAAGTCTGAAATAGTCAAATAGATACCGAACAATGAACACAGAGAAGTAAGAACTTAGAACAATGACGACTACTCCAAGTTTAGTTGCAATATGATTATGAAATGAAATCGTGAGAGGATAGCGTTTAGGAAGGTCTTAGACTCTTAGGTTAGTCTAGGATTTAATTTAATTTTTGTTTAATTATGTTTTAATTTTTTAAACACTTTTTAATATTTTAAGTTGCATTTATTTTTATTGTGAAAGATGAAAATTTGGGGGTACGGGGGGATGCCTAGAAGCCCCCCCAGGGGGAAACACATTCTGCACTTGGGGAAACGTGGGGAAACGCGTTTCCCCGAGCTTCCCCCAAAAGGGGGACGTGGGGAAACGTTTCCCCAGAAGTTTCCCCATCTCGGAAGCATGGGGGAGCGTTCCCCACCCTAGGGTACACGTCCCCGTCGAACACTGCTTTTTAGAGAAGGTTTGAACTTGCACATCAAAATTTAACCATAGTGCAGATTTTCCTAAATTACACACAAATCTAAATGCTTTAAACTACTAAAGATCATCTATAAGTGCAGATTTGTAGGTTGGAAGCTGAGTATCTCAACTAAGAACACTTGCAACTTGTCCCATAAGTCCTCCCTTGCATTTTTTGTGATTTATGCTCACTGATTTTTGCTAATAAAGTGCAGGCTTGGACAGCCATAAGGTGGCAGCTGTTGAATTTTAATCCAATTTTCAAATCTTTGACAATTATTTCACAATGATATTTCATGCATGCATTTCATCCCACGGTTTCATTGAATAATTGCACACTTGAAAATATCAACTTAAATTGCAGCAGAAACAAAGATCATAGAAAGATTGACATGCACAAGAGACACAAAAATTTTACCCTAGGAAACCCAATAGGGAGAAAACCCAACAACTTTTCTTAGAAGAAATCAATCCAATTCAAGTACAATACCATTCATGAATGTAATGTTCCCAAAAGTGAAATGCATGCAAACCCTAAAAATGACATGCATGCAAACCCTAAAAGTGAGATGCATGCATGCAAACCCTAAAAGTGAGATGCATGCGAACCCTAAAAATGACATGCATGCCATCCCAGCATTATTTTAATGATGCATGCACTATTTAAGTCTCCCTCCGCATGCATGCAAGTCAACGACAAATTAGAAGATAAAGTGACATGCATGCAAGTCAATGGCAAATTAGAAGATAAAGTGACCTAATTAGGTCAAAGATTAGGGTTTTGCGCAGTTGAACTTTATAAATAGAGGAGAAAGCAAGAGGAGACTTCACTTTGGATTATTATTATTTTGGGAGCTCTAGGATAGCAACACAGCGTGCAGCACAGCAGTTGGGGTTGGAGACAGAGTCTTCAGCTAATAGGATTTCGGCAGTGAAACATCTGTCCTAGTCTTATTCCGGGTAAGCCATACAGGTTCACCACTTGTTCTTCATTCATTCATCAGTTATAGCAGACGGACAAGCTCAGAAAGTTTCAGCCCGAATGAACCTCTCCTCCTACAAAAACGTCACCTTCAGTCTGGAGGGTTTTTACGGTGCTGTGGGGCGGTGACACGAGAGGAAAAGAGCATTATTAGACCACCCATCCGGATCCTTATGCATGCAGCTATCTCTGGAGTCATTATCAGCCAGAATATTAGTGGTAAGTGTCACTTTCTCTCTGCAAACCTCTAACCCTAGTTCAGCTATATTTTAGGGCATTTTTGCATGGCGAGTTTGCATGCACAGTTATTTTGCAAATTTGTATGAGATTGAGTGTGCGAGTCAGCACTATCATAGAACATTAGAGAATATCAGTATTTGGGATATTTCAGTGGTATCAGAGCATAATCTTGGCCAGCTGTGGGCACATAGCAATTGAATAAAAGTACATGTTGATACATGCATGTAGATGCAAATGCATGTCAGTGAAGTTGGTGAAGTGCATGTCAAAACAAAGGTTTTTCTCTGCCAGCGTGTGAGAACATGAGGACAATGAGAAGGATCTTGACTGGAAATTGGCAGAGGTTAGTAGTACTTCAATACTTGCTTCGATATCAAGAGTATCTAGCCTTGGGTGATGAGGTATGTGCGGCATTGTCATTTCAAGATTATTACACCATCCAGTTCAGGAGCCAACCCAAGGATTTGGATGAGGATCTCCTTAAAGGCATAGTTGAGGAAGAGAAGAAAGATGAGCATGAAGTACAAGCTGTTGGTGAGCTTCAATTGGAGTTAACAGTACATGATGAGGATGTGCATGAGGAGATAGCATTAGAGCCATCCTGTGAGTCTAGCGACACAAGCACATTTGCTAGTCAGATTGTGGACAAACCATGTGATGAGTTGGAGTTGGTACACTCTTCATCACCTACAGCAGAGAATATGACTGAAGAACAGTTAGATGCAATGGCTGGTGGTGAAACTCTTCGATATCAGGCTACATCTTTTGGGATTATGAGAAATAACAAGGCCTTAATCAAGTCCACAAGCAGACTAAGAGATGCTTTACTTCCAAAAGATGAGCCAAAACTGGCAGTGCCTCTGTTGTGTATTATAGCTCAGCATCGGTCAATTGTTGTCATCAAAGCTGACGCACCACACATAAAGATGGTCAGTGAGCAGTTTGACAGGTGCCATGGCACATTGCTTCAGTACGTGGAGTTCTTAATTAGTGCTGTTACACCTTCTACAGCATATGCTCAGCTTATACCTACATTGGATGATCTTGCGCTTAAGTACCACCTTGATCCAGAGGTAGCTTTTCTAATATATCGGCCAATTATGCGCCTATTCAAGCTTTTTAGAGGGTCTGAGATTTGCTGGCCTGCGGATATATCCAAATCATTGGTTCAGTTAGATGGTAGTAAAGAGGTGGAACATTGTAATTCATCCTCTGAACTGGTTCTGGATCTTGGATCAAGTCGGAAGCCTATCACGTGGTCAGACCTGCTTGAAACAGTTCATTCAATGTTGCCATCAAAAGCTTGGAACAGTCTTTCGCCAGAGTTGTATGTTACATTTTGGGGGCTTACATTATATGATTTATATGTTCCTAAAAAGCGATATGAATCAGAGATTGCTAAGCAGCATTCTGCTCTCAAAGCTCTCGAGCAAATCTCTGACAATTCCCATAGTGCTATTGCTAAACGTAAGAAAGATCAGGAAAGGATTCAAGAGGTTTTGGATAGGCTAAGTAGTGAACTTCAAAAGCAAGAACAGAATGTTGCAGCTGTGCATCAACAACTTGTGCGTGAAAAGGACTCTTGGTTGACTTCTTGCCCAGACTCTTTAAAAATCAACATGGAGTTCTTGCAGCGTTGTATCTTCCCACGTTGTGTTCTTAGCATGCCAGATGCAGTGTACTGTGCCAAGTTTGTGCATACTCTGCACTCTCTTGGTACACCATTCTTTAACACTGTGAACCGCATTGATGTTCTTATATGTAAAGCTTTACCACCCATGATATGCTGCTACACAGAATTTGAAGCAGGTAGACTTGGGAGGTTTTTGTATGAAACATTGAAGATGTGATATTACAGTGGTATGGTATATTATAGTGTTATACAGGCAGCACGTGAATATTTCTTCTCAGCTTCAAGTTTGGATTCTTCTGAAATTTGGAAGGCTAAGGAGTGCTTGGACCTTTTCCCAAGTAGTGAACAGGTCAAGGCTGAAGATGATGTCATTGATGCCATTACTGTTAGACTTCCCAGGTTAGGTGTTACTCTATCACCTGTGCAGTTTAGGCAGATACGAAACCCAATGGAGATAATTAAAATGGCAATTACGAGTAAAACAGGGGCTTATATTAAGGCAGAAGAACTCATCGAGGTTGCAAGACTTCTAGGATTGAATTCGCCAGATGATATTGCAATGGTAGAAGAAGCCATTGCAAGAGAAGCAGGGACAACTGGAGATCTACAGTTAGCTGTGGATCTTTGTCTTGTTCTGGTGAGGAAAGGTCATGGGCCAATTTGGGACTTATGTGCGGCTCTTGGAAGAGGGCCCGACCTTGACAAATTGGATTTGCAGTCTCGCAAAGAACTTCTTGGTTTTTCTCTTAGCCACTGTGATGACGAATCGGTTGGTGAGTTGCTGTATGCCTGGAAAGAGATTGACTTGGCAAGTCAATGTGAGAACTTAGGGAATGCCCTTGGAAAGAAAGTTCCAACTTTATCTGATCAAGAGGCATTGATTGCTACTTTTCCCATGAAAAGCAGAGAAGAAATTATGGATTTAATTGAAAGAAGTGGAGGAGATCCTATTGACACACTTCAATTGGTAG
>LPNX011152995.1:846621-881961 GCA_001517045.1 Pseudotsuga menziesii | reverse complement strand
CTAACAGGATTTCGGCAGTGAAACATCTGTCCTAGTCTTATTCTGGGTAAGCCATACAGGTTCACCACTTGTTCTTCATTCATTCATCAGTTATAGCAGACGGACAAGCTCAGAAAGTTTCAGCCCGAACGAACTTCTCCTCCTACAAAAACGTCACCTTCAGTCTGGAGGGTTTTTACGGTGCTGTGGGGCGGTGACACGAGAGGAAAAGAGCATTATTAGACCACCCATCCGGATCCTTATGCATGCAGCTATCTCTGGAGTCATTATCAGCCAGAATATTAGTGGTAAGTGTCAATTTCTCTCTGCAAACCTCTAACCCTAATTCAGCTATATTTTAGGGCATTTTTGCATGGCGAGTTTGCATGCACAGTTATTTTGCAAATTTGTATGAGATTGAGTGTGCGAGTCAGCACTATCATAGAACATTAGAGAATATCAGTATTTGGGATATTTCAATGAAGATGAACCCTAGCACGAGAGGTTCTCCCTCCTTCACAAGAAACCGTAGCAAGGGTAGCGAACCTTCTAAGACAATAAGAAACCCAAAAATTACTCCTTTCACTTGTAGCTATGATTGGATGAAATTGCGCACTAGGAGAGAGAGAAGAAGTGAGTGAACACTTTATTTATATTTTTCAGTTCACTTGACTTTTCCTCAATGGGGACGACTTGTCTTCTTTCACTGGGGCTGACTTGTTCTTTTGGTCTTCATCTTTTATTTTATCTTCAGGCTAACTTGCCTTCTAGTCCTCATTTTCTTCTGGGACTTCTTCAATAGTTTGTCTTGATTTCTTGGTTATTTCTTCATCATAGAAAAGTTGTCCTCGTTGATGTTCATCTCCTCACATGCACGTATATTCCCACATAGAGCTCTAATGTTGATTTGACAATACTCTAAGAAGTCTCAGACACTTCTTAAGGCCCCTGTCAAATACAACATTAGATTAGACTTTGTCTATTCCTCAAGAGGATAAAATCCCCTATCAAATAAACAAGTCAACTCACTCTAATCAGAATAGATCACTCCATCACGAAACACTCCCACATAGAGTATGCATTGTGACCTCTAGCGTTACTCGCTCTTAGTCAATACACATGACTAATCAATGCTAAGCATCTCGAGCCCCATACACATAATTAATACACATGACTAATCAAGGCTATGCTAGGGCCATCCTCCTCTAGACATTGGTCAATACACGAGACCCCTCTCGGAGAATGTCAACAGAATGTTTGCCTGATGATGGAACCATGGAGAAACATCAACACTCCATCTCAACAAGGGAGACATTCTACATCACACCAAACATCACACTTCGTGAGAATGTCCAATGGACGCATTCTACATTACTTCCAAGCATCACACTTAGTGAGAATGTCCATAATCCATCACGGATATGTATTCCATTTGCATCTCGAGTCTTTCACTCCTAGTCAAAGCATATGACTATCTGGATAGAGACTATGTCAAAGCCATTCACCTCTCGTGAATGTTTGTCGCTTGTCTATAGGACCATCATGGTGTTGCTCATCCATCAACAACAGCCTCCTCAGCTTGGGACAAAGGGTGGTCAAACTACCTCTTATCACATATATAGTAGCCAGGTTACCATATTCTATTTTTC
Organism: Pseudotsuga menziesii; assembly: GCA_001517045.1. Classification (NCBI taxonomy): domain Eukaryota; kingdom Viridiplantae; phylum Streptophyta; class Pinopsida; order Pinales; family Pinaceae; genus Pseudotsuga; species Pseudotsuga menziesii. The sequence continues at coordinate 880,333 of LPNX011152995.1, read as the reverse complement.
AGACACAGTACATTTTTCAGCCAGATCTCTTACATATGAGAAGTTGAGATGAGCAGTTTTGACAGATCATTATTGTATTGGTGGACTATTGTACTCTCCCATGTCAAGACTGAGTCTCAGGACACTCAGATCTGAGGACCGATGTAGCCATTTAGTCATTACAGAGCAGTTATTGATGCCCAGTTTTATATCAGTGCTTTCTCATTGGACAGATGATGTTTCAGATGGATTATATGCATGATTATGACTCAACTTTTTATATTGTGTTATGGTTATCATTACTCTTATACTCATCTTTGTGACATGTATTAACATGTGGTGTCATGATCTAGCGGTCATAATTATATGGACTTGGATGTATTTTGTATTATGTATTGATGTCCCTACTTAGACTTGGAAGTTCTTGATCTATATTCATTGATTTTACCCTCCTTAGGGTGAATAGAGGTAGTCATTCCCACCATTGTTTTGGCTTGCAAGTGTTGGCTTCATCATTCACTATCTCCACCCATCCATTACCTTCTAGTTTAGTTTTCAACCCGACTGACTTATTGACTTATGGCATGGAGGACCTTTTCCCCTGCTAGAACCTTTGTTGGACAAGCCTCCTAGTTTATATTGTGTCTCAGCTCTGAGTTGGTGATAGAACTTGCCTTTGGTGAGTTGGATTGTATGCCTAAATCATTCTGGTCGGTTGTCCCGATGTTTGGCACTGTGCAGAACTCCCCCTGGTCACTTGAGATGTTGTTGGCTAAAACTGAAAGCTCATGTACTACGTATTTTGGAAATGTTATATATGTGCCCATGGAAAATGAAAATGCTAAAACTGTGTTTCTTAACATATGTGAAAAAGGGCAAGAGCAATGAAATGCTAAAATACCCCTTGAAGGTTATAAGAAAAGGTCCAAAAAAGCAATGGTTAAATATATGCTGACCTTATAAATTTGAATATGTCCTAGATGAAAGCTGCGATTAGCTGTGCTTTTAAGCACTGGTGAAGTCCCAAAGGGTCATATAGGCCAAAAAGGCCATGGAAATAAAATTGATGATCCTAATGAAACTGGATCAAGCTTGATGTAGTCATGATACCTAAGTTGAATAAGCACTCTCTAAACAACTCAACCATTTGTGAGGCACTACCATTCCTTGTGTTGTTGTTTGTCCGACATTGGTTTTAGTGAGTTTTTCCTTTCCATATCCAAAGTGTCATGATGTTAAGTAGGAAGTCATACTTTGCCCTAGCCTAGTAAATTTCATCCTTCACCCTTCACTAGCAAATTGACTACAACTATGAAGTGAGTATAGTCCTGAAAGTCTAGTCTGAATAATAATAAATAAAGCCTTATATATGTATTTGGTTGATGCACCGCCAGTGAAATGAATGCTACTTGTTGTGATTGTTGCTTAAATGATTTGTAGAACATGTCTTAGCCTTATAGCACTTGCAGCAGATGGATGATAGTCTGAGTTATATTATTGGTATCTGATCATTTACAGATGGTTATATTGTCTATTGGATATGGTTGATGATCAGGTAGAGACCTGAGAGGGGTATGAGTATACACCCTAGATGGATTTGGATTCTCTGAGTCTAATGAGATAGTTTATTTTCAGTTCCGGGCACTTGCAAAAATGATCAAGCTCATTTTACCTTTCTGATGCAATTTTGCTTCACAGGATGATGTGTCTGAGCAGAGAGATGTTTTATTTGGATCTCCTAAGGCATTGTATGTACATAGGAGGTGCAGCCACTTGTTTGTACCATAGTACCCCCATCCCAGAGAGCCTAGTGGGCTCAGTTTGACAACACAGACACCCTAGGAGGCTGCTTTAGCAGGTTCACTTTTCCCAAGGCAGATTAAAAAATGATTAAATGGCTATTGAAGAAATCGATTTGGGCTACTGAGGCAAGGAAATGACATGGGATGAGTCATGATGATGAGAGTGATGTCTTCCACACCTTCTCCAGCAGTTGCAGCACCTGATTGGGCCCACACCTATTTTTGGGGCATTTTATATTATTTTCTGGAGCTTTTGGGAGGCTCACGATTTCCTCAAGGAGGCAGAAAGTAAAAGAATTAAAATTTTATATTATTTTATTGTGCCATGGGGCACCCATAGGGAGTTAGTTAGCACTCCATGGACCCACCATGTGCTTCATTTATTTCTTGTTGAGTAAGGTACCCTCTTGATGGGTGATTTAGTCCACTTTGGTACTTTATGGTTATATTGATCCATGTATTGTATGTTGAGCTCATCTCAACCATTAATTAGAATATTTTATCTTTTAATCTTAGCCACTTGTTTTGAAAGTGGTTAAGATTCGGTTATGATTGTGGTTCTCTAATTTCTATTTAAAGGAGAGAGCTTCTCAATTGTAAAGGGTCTTTGGCTCTTGGATCTGAATAATAGAAAGATTTTTCTGTGGATATTTTATGGATCTGCTTTGCATCTGATGTTCTCAAATGGTGATTGAATAGTCTTCTGCTTCCTAGCATTGTGGAAATTCATGTGAGATCTATATTTTTTCTGCTATCATTGTCTTGTCTACAGGAGGGTGTTTTGGTCGGAGCATTTTTGCAGGGGGACCTCAATTCGTTCGGTTATCTTCGTCTTGGATCAGAGGATTTTCATTAGTTTCATTGTGATCTATGATTACTTCTTTTTACTTTCTTATAGCATTTAGTTTTTTAATCTTGTCTTAGCAAATCTGATATTGTTGACGTTTGTTCATGCAGGGTAGGGGGCGCATTGGTGGCTTCGAGCTTACATCCGTCATAGAAATCACTTGGATCTTCCAGAATTGATCGGGATAGCAAGGATCATCACTATTAAGACTTCTAAAAGCATTTCTAGGTACGATCCAACAGGTAACTCTCTTCTCTTTAACAGATTTGAATCCATTGTACCTGCTTTTTCTTCCATTTTTCTGAAAATTCCTAAAATACTAAAAACCCTAAAAAGCACTAAATCTGGGAACCATTCAATCTTTGGCCAAACCACTTCTGGGTTTCATAGATCGGGCCTCCCCTTCACTGAATCTACTGCAACGCTGGTCAAATTCCTTTTGGTTTGACCTAGATCTGATTTTTAGCCTGAAAACTGCATAACCCCCCACTGAAAATTTGACCTGCTAGGGTTTTGACTTTTTCTGATTTCTAACTTCATAGACTGATAGATCGGGTCCCACACAGTCCAAATCACCCTCAACGCTGTCCAGATTCATGGCAGTTTGACCTAGATCTGAGTTTTAGACTGAAACAACCCTAGCGCCCTCACTAAAAACTAGACTTTTCCGGAGTTTACTTTTTATGAAATCTGACAGGCTAGGCTGATAGATCAGGGCTTGAGCACTCCAGAACACCCCCAACGCTGAGCTAGTTCCTGCCAGGTTGCCATAGATCTGAAAAACTGACTTTCAGCCTCTCATCCTCAATCATCAACTTTGACTTTTCCAAGATCTAACTTTTTCCAAATTTCTCTAAACCAAGTGTGTAGATCAGCCTCTTCTGGTCCCATTTCACCTTCAACGCTGAGCTGGTGGCCTCAAATCTACAGATCTGTCTCCTCCAACCCTAGCGCTAGACTTCCTGGACTGAATTTCTTCCCAAACTGAGCCATCCGGACCAAAACACTTATCTAGGTCCATAGATCAGGGTCTACCCTAGGTGGGTTCACCTCGACGCTGGACGTATACTGACTCCATTGCCCAATGCATGAAAGGCACCGATCTCCCATCCCTAGCGCTAGCCCTGAATTGATCTTTTCCCCTTGAAATTGGTTGTTCATTGATGACTCAGACAATCACACCTATTCACCTTCTTCATTGAGTCTGTCAGCCAGGTACTAGATAGTACCGACTATTTTCCTGCCCATCTTGCCTCGGTTACGCTTCCCAAGGCAGAGATCATCTTCTTTAGTTACTAGTACCAAAACCCTAGATCTAACCATTTCCCCAAAGGTCATCCAATTATTGTTTTGCATCAGCTAGTACATTGCTGAGGTCCTGATCCATCTACTGAATCCTACTGTAGATCTAAAGTTTCTGAACACCTTACACCTTACGTACCTCAAAGTGCATTTGATTTGTTCTGGTGTCTAGGTCTAATCTCTCCTGTCGGGAGCAGATTCGGGTCTCCCCCATTGTTGTCTTGGACTTAGATAACATAAAGAGAAGACTGCCTTGATTGACGTGACAACCATCCATTTGGGAGTCCAGGCAGTCTTGGTTCCACCTCCCTAGTTGCTTGCCCCTCTACCATCCATCCTGGATCCACCTCACACAGGCAACTACAAGGTTGGTGATAACACTACCCATCTCCCAGGAAGCTTTATTCCCTCTTTTAACCTCTTTCCTTTCTAAAAGCTTGTGTTATGTCCTAAAGTCACGAACCAGCAAGCACTCTTTTAAGAAATATTAAAGGACATTGTAACTTGCATGCAAAGTGGTTCTCACCACTAGTCTTGTCATAGTCTTCTCATTTCCCTTTTGCATTTATTTTTCAACAACATAGATTAGCTAGTTTAGATCTAATTTATCAATTCGTCTATCACTCAACCTTATGATGCCACTTCACTAAGTTAACAATCAAGCTTAGGTCTCTAATAAATTTTACTTTCTCATAAAGGAACCCACGCTCTACAACCTCACTATGGTTGAGGCATACCTTGGATCTAGAAATTTTTTAGTCTAACCGAACACTAGCTTGGTACTTGCTAGGCATCGACGATTCTCAGACTTGCTTGTGAAGAAAGAATATCTCCTTATGTTTGAGGTTCTAACTTGAAATTTTAACTATTCTTTCAATTTCTAGATTAGACACTAACCGCATTTACTTTTCTTAGTTCGATTATTCTCCTTTTTGTCAATTACTTATGTGGACACCAACAATCTAGTTTAGGTTTCTAATCATCTACAATTTTCACTAAATCTAATCAGCAAAAAGTAACCACAAAGCACCGTTCTTATTTGACATACTTCATGTCTTTTCAAGTATTGCATGTAAGTGGTTTCGCTAAGGGGCTTTATACATGCAAGTTACTTGAGGTCACAAATCCAAGTGCTTAGTTTAGTTACTATTTTATCTTATAGATTTGTTTTCTTTTCAGGTACTAGTCCTTTTGAATATCATACTTGCATAAAATCTTACATACTTATAAGTTGTAGATCTAAATATAATTTTGTCATTGCTATATCTTAGATTAGATCTACTTTATGTGCTTTATTTCCTAAGCAACTTTTGTACTTTCATTGTTCTAATTAACTCCTAGAATCTTTGGTTTTTTTTATTAGGGTCTACCTCCCTTGGCTTTGTTTAGGAGTTGGCCTAAACAAAGGGGTTGAGTATTGTGGTGACAGTTGCACCCAACCTAAGCTCGCTCCCAAGAATGCACCCAGCAAGGCTGCGGGGGATCGCTAGGGACCCCTACGAATCGCTCCCGATTCACGCTACAGGAGCAATCGATGAGGAATCGTGATTCCTCATCGATTCCTCCCGAGAGCGTTTTTGGGAATCGCGATTCCTAGGGGAAAAAACGCTCCCTGCCCGTCCTCGGAATCATTGAGGGAGCAATGAGGGAGCGATGCTCCCAGAGCGATTCCTCATCACTCCCTCAATGATCCCGAGCAAAAAAAAAATTACCCTCAGCAATTCCGTGCTTTAAGGAATTTTTTTCCCAATTTTCTCAATTTTGCAAAAAAAAAATGTTTTTTAGTGATTGGATAGGGTTCAATTAGCCTTTATAAACATTGTTGAACTCCATTTGGACTCATTTTATTCCTCATTTGCTTGTTTTCATTTATCTTGCTAGGGCTTGTGGCTTTGTTAGTTGTTTGAGAGCAAATTTGTAGGAGCTTAGAAGGGAGATTGAAAGCTTCTATTTGTGAGAGCTTGGAAGGAAGATTGAAGTATTCCACAGAAACATTCAACCATCCTTGAAGAGCTAAAGATGTAGGCTCTAAAAACCCAATCTTTGTTTGTTTTTGAAAAAAATATTTCACTATGTTGAAATTTTAAATCTTGTATGTGTTTTTTCCCTACTCTTTCCAATTTCTTCTTCTCCATCATTCTATTGCAGGCAAGAAGTGATTCTCATATTGAATCAAGAAGCATGATGGGTATGTGGTTTTTGTTTTTGATCCTGATTCTTCTCATGATGGTGGTAGTGGGAAGTAAATTTAGTGGTGGCAATGATGAGGATTAAGAGATAGGGAGTGGCACATACCATGGAGAGGAGGAGGAGGAGGAGGAGGAGATTGAGAGTGATGAGGGGCAAAAACAAAAAGACACAACACCTTTGTGGAAGTATGTAACAAGACTTGGGGGAGGGAGAGAGGGTGGAACCACGAAGTTTACATGCCTCCATTGTAATAAGACTTACACATGTTCATATACCCGTGTGAGAAAGCATTTGTGTGGGCTTATGCCATGTGATCAAGGTAAGGCTACTGGAGTCAAAACATGTGACAAAGTGTCAACTAAAGAAAGAAACAAATACAGGATAAAAGAAGAGGCCACTCAAAACAATTCCAAGAGATGAAGGGTTGAATCTGAATCCCCACAGAGAATGTTTAGTAGTGGATCTTGATCATCATCCACCCATGCTAATGGATTCTTGCCTATGCGAAAAACATTATCAGATTTCCTTGACCTTGGTTGTAGAGATGATGTGGAATCAAAAATTTACAAGTTTCTCTATGCATGTGGTGTGCCATTCAATGTTCTTCACTCACCCTATTGGCATGAAATGGTACAAGCCATCAATGGTGCCCCTAAAGGATGTAGGAGCCCTGGGTATGACAAAGCTAGAACCATGGGACTTGACAAGGAAAGAGCCAAAATCAATAGTGCTCTTGGAAATTTTACAAATGATTGGTCCAACTATGGGATATACATTGTATCTGATGGGTGGACAAATGTTTAAGGCAAGCCATTGATAAATATTCTTGGTGTGTCTGCTAGTGGTGCAGTCTTCCTTTCAGCTCATGACTACTCAGATCGCTACAAGACTGGTATTAATATTGCACAACCTTTACTTGAAACCATTCAAACGATTGGGCCATCCAATGTCATTCAAGTCATCACAGATAATGTTGTTAATTGTAAGGCAAAAGGACCAATCATAGAGGATAACTATCCCAACATATTTTGGTCAGGGTGTTTGGTTCACACACTGAACCTTTTGATGCATTATATTGTTAAGATGAAAGACCCTAGTTACCGATGGATTGGTGCCTTGTACAAGAGAGGTAAAAAAATGATAAAGTTTATCACCAATCATCATGGCTCGCCACATTTTTCGCAATCACTCTAGGTTGGAGCTATTGAAGATTGCGAAGACTAGATTTGCTAGCTACTACCTCACCTTCAAGAGGCTTTTGAAGGTAAGAGAGGCATTGGCTAGTATGGTCTCAAGTGATTCATGGTAGGGATTGAAAGATAGAGTTGCAAGTGCATTTGATAGACATGACTTTCAAGAGGTGGAGGACACCATTCTTGATGGTCAGTTTTGGGCACAGGTTAAATATGTTCTACAGTTCACCAAGCCCATTTTGCAGATACATATCAGACAGTGATTGGGGAGGTGTATGAGCAAATGGATAGCATGCTTGGTCATATCAAAGACATTGTTGAGCAAAGAGATGCAATCTTGTATGACCATATTCATAAACATGTGGTCAAAAGGTGGGATAATTTGAATGTTCCACTCCATATCCTTGCATATGTCCTTACCCCAAAATATTATTCTCCCTCTAGGTTGGCCCAACCTGCACCTGGCAGTGGAGTTAGGAAAAGACCACACAAAGATCCAGAGGTGCAAAATGGGTATATGCTTGCATTAGACAAGTTGGTCTTTGATGAGGAGTGTGCTCAAGTACGGAGTGAATTGAGCCAAAACATCAGTGAACATGGAGTATTTGGTACCTTGCATGCAACCAATGATCGAGAGAGGTTGGATCATATCCGTTGGTGGAACATGTATGGCAGTAGTGCCACATATTTGCATAAATTGGTGGTGAGGGTGCTTTCACAAGTTGTCAATAGTTCTTTTGCAGTTGGAGCACCTACAGCTTCATCCACAATGTCAAGAGAAATAGTTTGAATATAGAACGGGCCGAAAGTTTGGTTTACGTGCACTACAACTTGAGGTTGTTGTCCCATTATTGTGAAGCGGCCAAGAATGATAGAACCTTTTTTACTTGGGACAACAATCCAGAGGAGGCTAATGTGAAGGATGGAGCCAATGCATAAGAGCGCTTGGAGGATGAACTATTGGGTAAGCATGAGGGCGATCCAATCCATACATTAGAGATGCCACCCCCAACCACTAGCAGGTTTCCAGATGCAGGAGTTTTGCCTTTAGCTTCACAACGTCCGACAATTCGTGGGGGCCATTCATCTTATTCTCGTTTTCCACGATCACTTCCAGCAGCTCCTATTCCACCTAGAACACGAGAAAAAAAATGGAAGTTTCTCATGGCAAGAGGAAAACTTAGTAGATTACTAGACATTATCATAGTACTTTGTATTCCATGTTTATTATGGCCTATTTTGTAAACATTATGGCCTACTTTGAAGTTTGAACTTTAAATTGTTGATTGCATCTTGATTCTTATCATCTTATCATCTTACAACTCTTTGGTATTGAATATGATATTATGATGCTTTGTTTCTGTTATCACATATATAGTAGCCAGGCTACCATATTCTATTTTTCAGATACAGTACATTTTTCAGCTAGATCTCTAACATATGAGATGCTGAAATGAGCAGTTTGGACGGATCATTATTTTGTTAGTGGACTACTATACTCTCCCATGTCAGGACTGAGTCTCGGGACACTTAGATTCGAGGACTAATGTAGCCATTTAGTCAGTTGCAGAGCAGTTAGTGATGCCCAGATTGGTTCTAGTGTTTTCTCATTGAACAGATGATGGTTCAGATGGATTATTTGCATGATTATGACTCAACATTTATTTTATTGTGTTATGGTTATCATTGCTCTTATACTCATCTTTGTGACATATACTAGCATTTAGTGTCATGATCTGGCGGTCATAAATATATGGACTTGGATGTATTTGTATTATGTATTGATGTCCCTACTTAGACTTGGAAGTTCCTAATCTATACTCATTGGTTTTACCCTCCCTAGGGAGAATAGAGGTAGTCATTCCCACCATACTCTGGCTTGCTAGTGTTGGCTTCATTGTTCATTGTCTCCACCCATCCATTTGCTTCCAGTTTTGTTTTAACCCGACTTACTACCTGACTTGTGGCATGGAGGACCTTTCCTCGCTAGAACCTTTGTTGGACAAACCTCCCTGTTTATGTTGTGTCTCGGCTCTAAGTTGGTGACAGAACTTGCCTTTGGTGAGTTGGATTGTATGCCTAAATCATTCTGGTCGGTTGTTCCAATGTTTGGCACTGTGCAGAACTCCCCCTGGTCACTTGAGATGTTGTTGGCTAAAACTGAAAGCTCATGTACTACTTGACACTTGCATTGGAAACGTTTATATATGCGCCCATGGAAATTGTAAATTCTAAAATGTGTTTCTTAACATATGTGAGCAAAGGGCAAGAGCAATGAAATGCTAAAATACCCCGTGAAGGGTATAAGAAAAGGTCCCAAAAGCAATGGTTAAATATATGCTATATCCAAATATTGCTGACCTTATAAATTTGAATATGTCATGGATGAAAGCTGCAGTTAGCTGTGCTTTTAAGCACTGGTGAAGTGCCAAAAGGTCATATAGGCCATGGAAATAAAATTGATGGTCCTAATGAACCTGGATCAAACTTGATGTAGACATGATGCCTAAGTTGAATAAGCACTCTTTGAACAACTCAACCATTTGTGAGGCACTGCCATTCCCTGTGTTGTTGTTTGTCCGGCATGTGGTCACAGTGAGTATTCCCTTTCCATACCCAAAGTGTCATGATGTTAAGTTGGTAGTCATCCTTTACCCTAGCCTTGTCAATTTTAGCCTTCACCCTTCACTAGCAAATTGACTACAACTATGAAGTGCGTATAGTCTTGAAAGTATGGTCTGAGTAATAATAAATAAAACCCTATAAATGTATTTGGTTGATGTACCACCAATGAGGTGAGTGCTACTTGCTTTGATTGTTACTTAAATTATTTGTAGGGCATGTCTTATCCGTGTAACACTTGCAGCAGATGGATGATAGTCTGAGTTGTATTATTGGTATCTGGTCATTTACAGGTGATTATATTGTCTATTGGATATTGTTGATGATCAGGCAAAGACCTGGAAAGGGTATGAGTATGCACCCTAGATGGATTTGGACTCTCTGAGTCTAGTGAGATAGATTATTTTCAGTTCTGGGCACTTGCAGAGATGATCAAGCTCATTTTACCCTTCTGATGCAGTTTTGCTTCACAGGATGATGTGTCTGAGCAGGGAGATGTTTTTATGGGATCTCCTAGGGCGTTGTATGGGGCATAGAAGGTGCAGCCACTTGATTGTACCATAGTACCCCCATCCCAGAGAGCCTGGTGGGATCAATTGGACAACGCAGGCACCTTAGGAGGCTGTTCTGGAAGGTTCATATTTCCCGAGGCAGATTAATAAATGATTAAATGGCTATTGAAGAAATCAATTTGGGCTATTGAGGCAAGGAAATGACATGGGATGAGGCATAATGATGAGTGTGATGTCCTCCGCACCTTCTCCAGTAGTTGTAGCACCTAATTGGGCCCACACCTATTTTTTGGGCATTTTTATATTATTTTCTGGAGCTTTGGGGAGGCTCACGATTTCCGCAAGGAGGAACAAAGTCAAAAAATTAAAATATTATATTATTTTATTGTGCCATGGGGCACCCAGTGGGAGTTAGTTAACACTCCATGGACCCACCATGTGCTTCATTTATTTCTTGTTGAGTGGGGTACCCTCTTTATGGGTGATTTAGTCCACTATGGTATTTTATGGTTATATTGATCCATGTATTGTATGTTGAGCTCATCTCAACCATTGATTAGAACATTTATATCGTTTAATCTTGGCCACTCGTTTTGAAAGTGGTTAGGATTTTGGTTCTCTCGTTCCTATTTAAAGGAGAGAGCTTCTCATTTGTAAGGGGTCTTTGCCATTTGGCTCTTGGATCTGGATAATAGAAAACTTTTCTTGTGGATATTTCCTTGGATCTCCTTTGCATCTGATGTTCTTAGATGGTGATTGGAAAGTCTTTTGCTTCCTAGCATTCGGGAAATTGTTATGAGATCTATATTTTTTGGGGATCATTGTCTTGTCTACAGGAGGACGACTTCAGCTTGGGCGTTTTTGCAGGGGGACCTCAACTCACTTGGATTGTCTTCGTTTTTTATCAGGGAGTTTTCATTAGTGTTGTGGTGACCTATGATTTCTTCTTGCTATTTTTCTGCAGCATATAGCTTCTTTCTCATGTCACAGCAAATCTGATATGGTTGACGTTTGTTGTGCAGGAGAGAGGGCGCATTGACTTCCTCGGGAAAACACTGGACATAGAACTCGCTTCAATCTTCTCAAATTGATCGGGATGGCAAGGATCATCATCATCAAGGCATCTACAAGGTTTTCCAGGTAAGATCTACAGGTGGGTTCTTTTCTTCCATGATCTCAATCCATTGTACCTGCGTTTCTTCAATTTACTGAAAACTCCAAAATATTAAAAAAAATCCAAAAATACTTAATCGAGGAACCGTTCGATCTTTGGACAAACCACTTTTGGGTTTTGTAGATCGGCATCCCTCTCACCAATCCATCCTCAACGTTGTCCAAAAAGTGGTTGGTTTGCCCTAGATCTAAAAAACTGACTGATTAAACCCCAGCGCCCCCACTAAAATTTTGACTTTTCCAGATCTGACTTTTTCGGAAAATAATCACTTGGGTTTGTAGATTGGGTCCTCCTCATTCCAAAACACCTCCAACGTTGAGCTAGTTGCTGCTAGGTGACCCTAGACCTGAGAAATAGACTTTCAGCACCCTAGCACTCGTAGTCATTTTCTGACTTTTCCGGATTTGATTTTTTCTGCATTTTTCCAACTTGGGTTTATAGATCAGGTCATCCATATCCCATTTCTCCTCCAACGCTGAGTTGATGCTTCCTAGATTATCCTAGATCTAAGGATATGTCCCTCCAAACCCTAGCGCTAGCCCTCCTTTTGCTGGTTTCCCCTGCAAACTGAATTTTTCGAGCCAAACGCTTTTCTGGGTCCATAGATTAGGGCATATCCCAAGTGGTTTCACTCTAACGCTGTGCAGATACTGGCTCCATTGCCCAAGTCCCAACAGGCACTAATCTCCAAGCCTAGCGCTAGCCCTCTTTTGACCTCTTTTCCCTGAAAGTTGACTTTTCTTTGATGACTCAGGTACTTTGACATTGTCACGTCTTTCATTGAGTCTATCCCTTTGGTACTAGATAGTCCCAGCTCTGTCCTTACTCACCTTGCATTGGTTACGTTTCCCAAGGCAGCGTTTATCTTCATCAGTTGCTAGTACCTCAACCCCAGATCTTGTATCCACCCCATAAGTTACCTTGGTTCCACTTTGGATTGAACTTAACACTTCCAAAACCCTAATCCAAAGCCTTGGCACACCTGGTAACATCTCCCATAGATCTAGGGTCTTCAATTACCTTACACTTTACGTACCTCAAGCCTACTTGATCTGATCTGGTGTCTAGGTCTGATCTCTCTTGTCGGGAGTAGATCTAGGTCTCCCCCTTTGTTGTCTTGGACTTAGATAACATAAAGTGAAGACTGCCTTGATTAGTATGACAACCATCCATTTGAGATTCTAGGCAGTCTTGGTTCCACCTCCTTAGTCGTCTGTCCCTCTACCATCCATCCTAGATCCACCTCACATAGGCAACTACAAGGTTAGAGATAACAGTTTCATTTACTGGTTGATGTTATCTGTTAGACTCTTAGAGTTCGTTGATGGAAATATTATATGTTGAAATTTGAAGGTTGATGTTGTTGATGATTGATCATTTGATGATAATGCTACAAGTCATAGCTCCTAGATGATTGATGTTATATGTGACATGTGTATTAAATGGTTATAGCTATGTTTTCTATAGCTAATTTGGCATAATATATGTTTTTTTAATATATATGCATCAAAATATATTAAAAGATGTATTATATAAAAAACGCTCCCAAAACGGAATCTTTTGAAAATTCGCTTTTCGCTCTCGCTCCCCGCTCCCAATAGCGTAGGCACCCAGTGAGTTGAGATTTTTCTCACCTAGGTACGAATTAGACAAAAATACTTCCCATCCATCCAACCATCTAACATCATTATGCATCCAATTATCTCCCATGATTCCTTAAGATCATTAAATATGTGAGTGCAATCAAACTTTTCTACTTGAAGGAGAAGGCCTCTCAACTCATCATAGGTAGGGGCCGTGTACCCTAGACCAACAAAAGCAATTGTGTCAAACATTGCTTGGGAACAAATTCTTCTTGTCAATGTCGAAAGAAATGTCACTCCATAGAAAGCATCTGGACATAATCGTGTCGGCCTCATGTTGCTCCTTTATTTTAACCAATGACCTAATAGAAGGTTGTGCCCCAGCACCAAAACTCAAAACAAAGAAAGTCGATCTTGTCGAGAGACCATTGTGGAAGGTGTGGTCGATGATCGGCTTTGACTTCGCTTTGTTCCCCTCGCCCCTAAGAAGCTTGTGGTTTCCAAGATTCTTGCAACTACTACAACTACATTTTCGAGCTTGAATGATTCCTTCTCTTCTTTCTTCTTACAGATATCAAGAATTGATTGAGAGGGAAAATGGATGACTAATGGGGAAGATGCAGGGCAATTTTCCACTTCATGCCTCATAATTTTGGCAAGGCAGTATTTCAAGTGATTGTTCTGTCATTCATTCCTTCGCACACAACTTGCAACTCATTTTTTGTTAATTACGAGGGTCAAGTAATTCACCATATTGCATAATGGTCCAATGCCTTAAACATTTTTGTAGGGAACTGATAAAACCTTGGTCACAAATGAATTGGAAATCAACAAAAAAGAATGCTGCAAGTAAAGAATCTCACCTAGATGAGCATTAAATCTCTCACTAAAAATCGGCAAGAGGAAGAAAATCTAATGGACATTGCAAACCCTATCCTAAATCTTGAAAAACAAACAAAATGCAAGCTTAAATTTTTATACATGCCTGGGAATAAGGAAACAGTAGATCAGTATCATTCCCCACTTCACAATACTGGATTTCCCGTCCTCGGCTCATTGAAATATGGCAAGAAACACCTCTGTTCTCAATCCCCTACATCTGCTTTTGAAAATGAGGTAAAAGAGTCTAAAAATCGGGTCTTAAAGTCTTATTGATGCAGACCTGGCAATATGTTGCATCAACTCACAATATATTCCTAAAGGCTAAAATATTGCAATATGTAAATATAAGTATTATTTCAAAAAATAAAAAATAAAACTATCATGATTTTACCACAAGTTCTAATATATCACGATATGTAAGTATAAGTATTATTTAAAAAAAAAGAAAACAATACCATGATATTATCACAGTTTCTAATATATCATGATATATCAAGGCGATATTATTACCACCTTGGAAATCTTGCAATATTGGTGATAATATCGGGATATCTGCAACACCGATTTTAAGTTCTTATTTAAACAGTGACCCTGTAATTACTAATTACCAATTGAACGCTGATGTTATTTTTAAGGTCTTGCTACATTTAAGTTGGCAAAGTGACTATCTCACTAAACAAGCATTCATTCAAATGTTTTGAATTCTTTGAAACTAGTTACACATTGTGTTCAAAAAGATTTAATAGATGCATGCATCCACTCTAAAAACAGAAGAAAAATCACATACTATTTTCAGTAGCCAAAGGTGGATCCAAACATTTCTGATGGAAGCCACGATTGCAAGCTCCATCACACAATATTATGTCATTATCTGGAAGAGCGTCTGTCATTTTGCATTTTGCACAAAATATCTGTCAATCAAACAAACCAAAATAAGATGACCATGTTTGTTAGTTTTGGTAAATGAGAGAAATTTATGATGCCAGTGTTGAAATGAATTGTAAACCTAGTTGTTCCAATGAGCAAAACAATCCGCTGATCTTAACTTGTTTGCTATATTGTGAATAAGCAAAAAAAAATATTACAGTAGATTCAAAGCATCAAAACTTTATATCTTGTAGAACACTAAACGAGATTAAACCCCAATGTACATGTTCATGAAATACACGCCCTTCTGGATCAATAACAGCATCTGCAATAGATCCTTCCGAGCTTAGAAGATCAAGCTGATGCACCGCTTCACGAATTCCAAGTTTGCATTGCAGAATCTGCCTTTCAGCTCTCTCCAACTCCTTCTCTGGCCTTATTTTTTCCCGGCTGTAAAACAAATGACTCACTAAATCACTACAGTAGCACCATATTACGTAATACATAAATGATAACATGTGCATTAAGTATTATGATATCTGTGAATATTAAAGAGGCCTGAACAATCATGATATAAATGATTGTGAAGAATGCAAATTGCAAGCATGCAATTAGATTAACAACACATATGTAAGAGAGAAAGAAAGGAAGGAAGAAGGAATTTATATTAATGTTCACAGATGATTTATCATGTTTGAACAGTTTTGAGGGACTGCATAAGGTATGTCCACCCTATATATAAAAGTAATATTGACAATAATAAAGAAAAGCAAACACTTGAGGAACACAACTAATATTGACCCAACAAAGCTAAAGCCATCATCAAGTGTCCTGGCCATTACCCAAGGCCTGACAAATAACAATATCCACAGAAAAACCACGTAATGTTGAATATTTAATTGGGTCTCTCCATAATCCATTGGGGTGCTTATCAACTGCTCACACTGGCATCCTTCCTAGCATCAAAGAAGAACTTCCTCGATTGATACAATGAAGTTGGCCATAAGGACTTGTTTCAAAAATCTAGGCCATGGCCTTGTACAAGTAGGTCTTAGCTGGTGCCTTGTGACAGTGTACCTGTCTCAAAGCTCTAGGCCATGCCCTTGTACAAGTAGGTCCTAGACAGTGCCTTGTGAAAAGTGCACAAAAGCTGAATCATAGGAATTGACATCAGTAAACAATATGCACTAGCTGTTTGTCCAAACCCAAAGGGCATTTGCACCCAACTGTATATGTTATTACTGATAAAATCATTTGATAGACTCTTTTCTATTTGCCCTCTATGTATCTCCTCTTAAAAATGACCTCTTGATAAGAAAAGGATGACAAATCCATCAAATTTCCAAATAGAACTACATGTGCTTTGATTGCTCTCCATCTTAACCTCTTGCTAAAATGTGCCTTGAGCACAAGTAAATACAGTATTCAGCTTATAAACAAAGCTAAAGAAAGCATGATTTTGTGTCATCCAATGGAAAGTCTCATAGTATGTGTATATGAAATTTGAATTTGAAAAAAAACAGGAAGATCTAAACAAAGTGTTACATGCCAGGCAAGACAGGTGTACATTATGATCTGAAAGGACAAGCGTAGAAAGAAGACATATCATACCTAGAAAAGGGAAACATGTATGAGTTTCACAAACAATGAGGGTTTCAGAAAAGATGCATTAAAATTCACAAAAGGCGAAAATAGGAAACACACATATACATCAACACATTAACCATTATTAATGTATTAGTAAAAAATCAGTAAATATAGTACAATATTAATATACAATATTATTAATAATTTAACAGCAATGCATTGACTATGGTACATCATTATTGTAGGTCAAGGGATAAGGAAGTGGTTTTAAAATAGGTTTAATGCTTATTGGAAGGTCTACTTTAAATCGGTACACGTTATCCTGTATCTGATATTAAAATTAACACTCCCACAGTATAATAAACAATTTCATCGTGGATTTTATTTTAGTTAAAAGAAGCTATAAAGGGAGATTTGCAGAGCTAACGCACGTGTGGGATACGTGGAAAAGATTAGAAGGTGGAGAGAGATTCATCCTAATCAAGTGGCTTTCTGTGATCCACGACAGATGATTAGTCAACCTGCAGCCCCTTCTCCTTGAAAATCGCACCCAACACCTTGGTTTTTGTGCCCAGCAATTCCATACAGCCTGTACGGCCTCCTTGATTTTGGTGCAAAAGGACAGCCTCAAACTGCGTGCCAAAAGAGGAAGTATGGCCCAGCAGGTACAGCAGTACGGCCCAGCAATTAATGCAGCAGTAAGCTGCCTTGGGAATCATGCCCCAATTCCTTGGGATTCGAGCCCCTCTCCTTGGGAATCATTCCCTCTCCTAGGGAATCAAGCCTCCTCTCCTAAAACTCCAAAATAATGCCAGAATGCTCACTCTTGGAAAATTGTGTCTTGCACACTACCCTAGGCTTGCTCTTATAATCTGAAAGTGACATTTCACCTTCCCCATCCCTAAATCCAATGGCCAAGATCTAATCTTGTCATTACAAGATCAATGGACATGATTCATTCCCTCCAAAATGAATCACCTACATTTTAATAAAGTATTTTCTCACTTTATGAAATAAGTGCACTTTATGTCATACAGTCACTTTACAAAAATAATAGGACACTTTACAAAAAGTCACTCTAATTAAAGAGCCACTTTATTACAACAACTTTATAAAAGACTCATATAAAGTTAAGTGCCTAGGTAATGTAACTTCATGGTTACCTCTGCATACAAGACAAACACGTGGAGTGCCTCCTGAGCTAAAAAGCTAACACTCCCTCTTAGCAAGGGAGGTAATCACTACCATCACCATTAGCTGGTCCAGTCCTCAGGTCCATCACACTATTCATAGTAGGAGCTCCCTTTGAACCTAGAGCCAACGCTACCACCTGCACAGAACTCGAATCTGAAGACATCCTCCTGGCAGCAACCCTAAACCTTGAGCTCCTAGGAGAATACAACCTCCAATCTTGAGCTTTGGTCTTCTCAAACTAGCTGAGCCTCCTACCGGTACTCTGAAGAGACTCCCTCTCTTCCCTCGGAAATCGAGACTGAAACCTTGGTACCACTGTAGCCTCAGGAGCCTCCTGCTCCTCTTCCGACTATAAATCATAAACCATGGTTTGTCCACCTAACTTGTACAACTCACCGAACCGATCACCAATCAACTATGGCTCGATCAAATCCACTCCCTCTAGGTAGATATAAACATGTCCCAGATCTACTCTCTTTAGGATTACATAAGCATGTCCCCTCTGGAACAGTGTCAAATAACCCGCATCCTCCAAGGCAAACACCGAGAGCAAGTTAACACTCAACCCTAGAACAAACAGAACTCCATCCTGCTCTATGAGACCTCCTTGATGAAACTGGAATCTAACTCTTCCATTTCCATGCATTGCATGTGCTACTCCCCCTTCACTCCGAACCATTCGGTCTGGACCTATCTCAGCAATACTACGGAATATATGCCATATTCTGATCATGTGACAAGAGGCTCCATTGTCAATGAATCAACTACTGTTCTGCACAAATCCATTACCGTTGGCACTTGATACAAGAGAGAACAACGAGAATTCCTTTTCAAACTTTTTCACATAGTCCTTCTTCTCAGGACACTAAGAAGCATGATGGCAATACTAGTTGCAAGAAAAGCTTCTGACTCTACTCAAGTCCTTACCTAACTCCTTCTTGCTCTTAGCAGCAAGAGCAATATTTTCTTCATCAGCTCCCTCCTTCTATCCACTGCCCTGAGATCCTTCTCGGATCTCTTCCTACATGAAATCGTCCCACAACCTGCTCCAAGCTGGAAGGTTTTCCCAACCATCCACACACTTCACGAAGACCTCCAATCCTTGATGAAGCCTCTCAAAGCTATCCTCGCCAACTCAAAATCAGAGATGACCTCCCCAACTGCAACCAACTCATCTTTCACCTGTGCCACTCGGGTAAGATAGGATACTACACCCTCACCCTTGGGCCTTAGCCATCTTGGTCCCATGCAATTTATATTTGTGCCATCCTCCGGTTCTCATTCTTCGCCTCATACAAGTTCTTTAGTGTGTCTCACATATCATAAGTTGACTTCTTCTCAGCCAAGTGTGGGATAAAATGGTACCTGACACCATCCAGAATAATCCTCTGTACTCTGGCCTCTTTCACTTAATGCATGTCAAAAGCAATAGTATCTGATGTGGGAGGAGGTACCACAGTTTTGACAAGAGTCCACAGTCTGCTTTCCTTAAGCATAGCAATCATACTGACTTTCCATTGCAAATAGCTGGAAATGCCATCCAACCAGTCCTCCAATCTGACGCAAACAGCCATTTTCCTCCTGCTGTCGAAAAGAAAACAAACCACAAGTTTCCCCCTTCTGCCCAACACCTGCAAAACACTTGCAGATAAGGCTACCAGCAATAAAGTTGTCAAAACCAGAAATAAACTCTTGCCCAACAACTCAACAATATTGTTACACCAACAATTGACTGTTATCTGAGAGCCCAAGCTCTGATACCATGATGAAAAATGATAAAAAACAGAACTCAGTCACTCGGAATTTTTGTCAAAAACTTAGCATACCTCTAATTTCAGTCTTATAGTAGTCATTAAATTAAAGACAAATCGCATGCACATTATCCAATGAACTATAATTTGAAACACTAATACTAATTCTCATTTGCAGTGAAAAAATAAACATGACAACAGACTATAAATTCAATGCATGGTAATTTTGGTCAATCACAAGCTCTGGAAAAATCCCCTCTAGGGAAAACCAGTCCAAGAGTAGTTTTATTAGTGCATTCTCAGGCAAAAAACAGAGTTTATAGCAGCAATAATACAGCACTAAATGACTGTACCAGCACTAGAAAAACAGTACATCACCTCGATTTCCGTGCCCAGGCAGCAGTACAGCCTGTACGGCCTCCACTACAACAGCCCCTTCTCGAAAATTGTGCCCAACACCTTGGTTTCTGTGCCCAGCAATTCTGTAGACTGTACAACCTCTTCGATTTCTGTGCAGCAGGAGATCCTCAAACTACGTGCCAAAAGAGGAAGTACAACCCAGTAGGTACAGCAGTATGGCCCAGCAATTAATACAGCAGTCAGCTGCCTTGGGAATCGTGCCATTTCCTAGGGAATCGAGGCCCCTCTCCTAAAACTCCAAAATAATGCCAAAATGCTCACTCTTAGAAAATAGTGTCTTGCACACTACCCTAGGCTTGCTCTTATAATTTGAAAGTGACCTTTCACCTTCCCCATCCCTAAATCCAATAACCAAAATCTAATATTTTCATTACAAGATCAAGGGACATGATTCATTACCTCCAAAATGAATCACTTACATTTTTAATGCCAAAATGCTCAATCTTAGAAAATAGTGTCTTGCACACTACCCTAGGCTTGCTCTTATAATTTGAAAGTGACCTCTCACCTTCTTCCCCATCCCTAAATCCAATAACCAAAATCTAATATTTTCATTACAAGATCAAGGGACATGATTCATTACCTCCAAAATGAATCACTTACATTTTTAATAAATTATTTTCTCACTTTATGTCAAAGTCACTTTACAAAAATAATAGGACACTTTACAAAAAAGTCACTCTAATAAAAGAGCCACTTCATTACAACTTTATAAAAGAGTTATATAAATCCAAGTGCCTAAGGTATGTAATTTCATGGTCACTTCCGCATACAAAACAAACATGTGGAGTGCCTCCTGAGCTAAAAAGCTAACATGTATTATATTCATGTTATCAATATAGCACTATACCACTTCTTCCTCACACATATCATTTATTCATCGTGTGGCTTTGTCCTGGCATGTAGAGGTGCTTTCTACAATGGAAGATTGTTTATATATGTTTGAACAGGAAAAATATAAGGAGGTACACATCTATAAGAACCTAACTATACCTATATGGATTTGTACATATCCACACAGATCTACATGTGCCTATATCTGGAATCTGTATTAGTACCTCTCCCAACCTTTTTTTTCTTTTTGGAATTGAATGCATTCTTTATAACCAAACATTGAAAAAGCAAAGAGGAGAAATTGACATTTTCCTAATCCCAAAAATACAAGGAAATGCCTAGGAAATGTTTCATGTGCCTTTTTGTACAGGAAACCCCCAGGAAATGCTTCCGAGGTGTTTGCCCAATATTTTCATACTAAGGAAATCTAACCATTTAGGTAACTTTGGTGAGATCCTAAGGAAAATAACCTTAGGGTTTCTTAGTGACCCCAAAACCCTCAACAATAATAGAAGTCACAATTCAAAATTATAGCATTAGAAAACCTTCATGTTATCAATAATGGACAAATGAGAGATACTTAAAGTCAACCAAGGGGGCAATAAACGGTTTAAGGGGCTTACATAAAAATTCCTCTCTTTCTCTTCTTTGAACATTTATTAGGCCAATTTTCCTTAGTTTTGCTCCAAAACTATTTCAATTTGCAGAGAGAAGAAAGCCTTGCCTACTTTTGGCATAAGTTCCCAAAGTTGGGGAAAGTAGTTGCAAGAACAATAGTTCTTCATGAAATTTTGTTAATCTCATGCCTATTATTTTATTTCTTTAAGATCATATTCAAATTATTTTTTGATCCGGTTCAGCCATTAAAATGTAGGAAAAAGCTAGGGCTTTATCCATTTGCCTATTAATTGGCAATGTATTTACATGTTTTGTACACAAATTTTATGAATTACATCTCTAATACATTATGCTACATAAATGTGAAACCCTAACCATATGTGGTAGTGCTAGGTGGCATAAGGGATTACAATGGCCTATTGTTGGAACTACAAATGTCAAGTGGGGGATACTCTTCACTAGATACATATTATGACCTTTGTGTTTGAGCTCATAGTGATAACAATATACAGACCTCTTAAGATTGAATTTTCCCTAAACAGATTCACTGATAAGTTCTAGTATGATCTCGAATGCAATTTGTGGACAAGGTGAACTTCAAAGTTCAAGATGATTGATTTAACGTTGACAGTTTGTTGATACATTAGCATTGGATTCAGATTTAATGGTTCTTGAGAATTTTTATTGTTGCCACATCCATAGCAGCAGGGTTACTATAATGCATAGCAATTTGCCAGAGGCATGAGCCAGTCCCATTACATGAGCTGAGCATATTTCGATCAGTGGTGGAGTTATATTTTCCGAGCTTTTCAGAGGATGCAGAGCATATATCCAAATCCCCTTGTCATGTCTTAGCCCTTTATGACCCCATTGAGATTGTATTGGATGGGTTATAGTTCACTGAGCAGAGCTGCAATTGGTCACTTTCCTTCGCCATCATTCAGACAGAGTTGTGCCCCAGATTATTCAGAGGCAGGTATATGATTGATCAGGTATACAACATGTATTTGGGTTGTAGCATTTGTCTCTTTTATCTATCTTAGTAGCTTTGACTTGATATTTAGTGACATGTGGTGGTGATCCTGTGTGTTATCATGTTTATTATTGACTTGTATCATAGACGATTGAATGATTATGATTGTAAGTCTTTATTTTATGCTCACTTGTGTTTCCCACTATATACAAACCTAATTGTCATCCTTGCTATGTCTGGTGTCATCCTTCACTTCCTCCACCCATCCAATCTACTTCCATTTTGATTTACACCTTTGACTTATGACTTGGACTTGTGAGATTGATGAGCCTTCCCCCACTTTAACCTTTGTGCATGATAGACTCCATGTTTGCTTATGTCTCGGCTCTGGAGAGTGAGGTCTCTATTAGTCCTTGAAGTAAGTTCTCCTAAATGAAATGAAATTCATCGGAACGCATAAATGCTATATCTAAACGATGCAAAAGGCCTGCTGCGATTAGTTGTGTTTCTAAACACTAATCCTAAATGAAATAAATGTGAATAAACTAGTCAATGGCCAAGGGATGAGCACTCATCCTTTGTATGATGTACGGCCATTTGCCCCTACAGGGCAACAAAGTGGCAACTCCGTCAGGGCTATGGACGCTTGTTAGCAGCGGAGCTAGGCCGTGTCATTATCTAGTGCCCGCAAGAACGCTATGGAAACTTGTTGGCAAGTAGCTTGTTAAATATGAAATATTTTGAAAGTTGAATCAATTAAATTGTGTAAAGGATGCTTGTTAGAGTCTACTGGAGGCGGCCCTACTACTCTACCCATTTGTGAGACACCGCCCTTCCCTAGTGTCCTCTATCATGCTTATTGTCACTGCAGTGCTATGTATCCCTATTACTCTGAGAGATCACATGGTCAAAGTCTAACAAGTCAATCCCCTTGAACCTGACCTTGTTTTATTCACCTCACCCAGACTAGCTTGGTATTCAGTTTTGTAAGTGAGCATATGCCTAGGACTTCAAGATGAATTATCAAGCTATTTTAATGCAAGTGTGGTCTTTATTTTGTTATGATCACCACTATATATGTGTTGCTTATGTTTTAGTTGGGCTACTAATATAGATAATGGAGCATTGTTAAGTCCCATGTGCATACAGGATCCGTTATTTCAGTGCCCGGTCCTTATTTTGATCAGTTTGACTTGGTCAAAGTCAATTTGACCATGGTCAACAGGTGGTCCCAGGTGATGTTGGCTCTGATGACTTGATTTTGTGCCCTTGGCATCTATTTGTACCTATTTCAGTATCCCATGCTTCAGTGATCCATTATATGCTCCAGATCATGGTTATTTTTATTTATTATCAGTTATTTTATTTTTATATTTGGACATGGATTAGCCTTTGGATCATTCTACAGATGGATACAGGTGTTGCTAGTAATCACCTTTAGTGTATATTGGGTCTCTAGTCAGATCAGTGTTCTAGGCAAAGGAAAGGCATGTTATGGGAATTTTATTTACCAGCAGTGTTATTGGCATGTTAAATTCAGTTATAAAATGACCATAGCCTAACCAAGAAAAACGATTTGGCTATTAAAGGGCTTGAAATGACTTGGGATGTTTTGACAATGTACCTTGATACTCTATGGACCTTTCTACACATGTGTTTATCACCTGATGGACCATATCTTATGTTTCTCCCCTAGGAGGGAACGTCTTCCTCATGGGAACGCACTTATTGGTTGGGATCTCCTTGGATATCATGTTATATCATTGTATTGTTGTAAATGGGGGCGCCTAGGGTGATTAAAGCCCCTAAGTTGCCTACCATACAATATCGCATTATTATTTCATATCATTATGTTGTACTTGGGAGGCCTTAGGGGAAATCGTCCCCCTCTTTTGATGATAGCTCATGTTATTGAATGAGACCCTCTCCACCATTGATTTAGATGGATTATGATTTAATCCTAGCCCTCCATCATTTTGGAGCTAGACATTTTGTATTTTGAGTTTTATATATTCATGAACTCACTCATTGTAATGGACTTTTGGCTCTTAGATATTCAGCAATAAAGAAAAACCTTGTGATGAAATATTGTGTGATCTTTGATTAATGTTCCCATACTTGATTGAAAATCGAATCTCTTAGACATTTGGGTAGATCTATGCCTATTCCATACCATATTTTGCAAGGGTTGTGTTAATATTGCAAGTAGTGATTTGGCGGAGGGCGCTTTTGTGGGGAGACTCCAACCCTCTCTCTCCAATCAATTTCAATTCAAGGAGTTTGGTTGTTTGGTTGGTTGTTTTGCAAGAGAGGGGTGCATTGGCTTCTTGGGGAGAACTCAATTTCACTTTGGATCTCCATAGATTTTGCTCAAAATTGTAACTAAAGGAAAAGATCCTCATTGTATTTGGCGGCCACAAGATTTCCAGATATTTTATTCCAAGATTTTTCTTGATCCAGTTTCTATTCCATTGGTCGCTAAAAATTCAAAGTTTAAAATCCTCATTCCCTAGAAGTAGTAGATCAGGTCACCTTTTGTGCTTGAAAACGAAAAACCCAAGTTGGGATTCATCTAAAACAAATAGAGACCAACTTTGATCTTAATTCGACTCCATTTTCCCATTCACTTGCACTGGTCCTGTTATCTCCTAAATAAATCAATTTTAGATAAGTCCACTCAGACAATTTATTTTTTGATAGTGATGAAGATTTCAGGTCATATTATGAAAGATATTTGGGTGACTAACAAAGTTGGAATAGCTGATGATCTGTTTTTCAAGAAATTTGAAAGTTTTAGCTTTCGGTGGCTTAGGCGAGCTTTCCAACAGCTCATTAGCCACCGAAAAGCCCAACTTTTGGCAGCTAACAGTTTTGACTCAGGAAAGACATTAACCACCGAAAGCCTGTTGATCACGTTTTTATAAAATTTTGGGAAAAAGGGACTTTCGATGGCTTAGACGAACTTACCAATAGTTCATTAGCCACCAAAAAGCCTTGGTTTCGGCAGCTTAGCAATGGGTCCAAGAAAACATTAGACCACCAAAAGCGCATTAACTTCGTTTTAAATAAATTCTGGGAAGGAGACTTTCGGTGGCTTAGGCGAACGGACCAACGGTTCATTAGCCACCGAAAGCCCAGCTTTCGGCAACTAGCGAATTAAACCCTAGATTCTCTTAACCACCGAAAAGGCCGAAAAGGGAAAACGGTTATCTGTCCATCAAAATCAAACTCCTCAGCATGAGGTACGTCATAATTTAGCACGAATAACCACCGAAAAGACCGGGGAACTGCAGTAAATCATAAATTGATGGTTAAGAGGTCGTTATTGATCTAAAATGACTGATGGAAATCAAAACCCTAGCCTTCCCTCCATCTATCCCACGACTGCAGTAAACCTCCACGAAGCACCAAGTTCAAATTGAAAATGATTACTAGGCTGGCTATCTCGTGGGTATCACCAGAATCCACTATCATCTCACTCAAGTACCAATCAAGTAGTTAACCCCTCAAAATCAACACCATATCCTCAGTACACTCCTCATTTTCTGCATGCATCCTTACTGCTCAAGGCCATCCCTGAAACCAGGGCGCTAATTTCTTTCACAGAGTTCGAATTTTGATTTTTTGTAGGTACTAAGAAGCACAACTCAGAGATGAAGAAAGGAGGACCTACCCTCAGACAAGAACTAGGAGACATCAGCTATCTTGACTCACATCCAGAAGTCTGCCAATTCTTCAAAGATGCAGGCTGTTACATATTTCGTGAGAAAATCCAAGGTTCACACCAGCAGGTTGCAGAAGCATTTGCCCTTTCTTTTGATGGCTCCAAGGCGCTGATGGGCAAGGAAGAGTTCCTAGTCGATAAAACCCTAATTGCAGAAGTGACAGAACTCCCAAGAACTGGGGAGAAGTGGTTTAAGACCACCATTACTAAAAATGTGGAGTTCATATCATATTTAAAACCTGAACACAAAAATGTAGTATGGAAGAAAAGTGTTCCATCCACCTCGCTAGAGGAGAGGTGGCAACAATTATTGAAAGCAATTTTGGTGTATATAACCTGTGAAGGCAGGTACAACAGGGCAATGATATATCACTTCAAGCTGATGAACTATTTTACAAGAAGAAGCCCTTTAAACCTACCCTTCTACCTCCACTAGAGCTTAACCAAGATGGCGCACCAGGTAAAGGCCCAACCCACCAAAATCGTAGGAAGGTTATCTCACCATGGCCTAATACAACTCATTGTCCAAGAATTGTTGCAAAGGAGAAACATAGCATGGACATATTTTTTATTCTGGAATGAGTTTGAAACAGGCCTACAGCCCGAAGATAAAGGAAAGTACCCTTCAAAGAAATCCACCACCCCCAGGAGTGGAAAAAGGAAAAGGAGGACTATCTCACCAGTAACAGTGGATCGGCCTTCTCCCACTTCTAAAACCAACCAAGCTAAAAGAAACCTAGACTTCAGTGGAAAGGAGAAGGAGGACCCAGCACAAAGTGGAAATATTCTAAACCTGCCTTACTCAGACTCAGAAGAAGAAAGGGAGGAAGAAGTTCACCTAACAGAGCAGGTTGCAGCAGAAAATGAGAGTTTCCATCACCCACACCAAAAGAAGACCAAGGTGAACCAGTGGAAAAGGCTTCCTCCAGCAAGCCTAGGTCACAAAGAGTCAACTAGTTGTTGAGGCAAGTGTATGAACTGGAAGTTTTAGAGAGAAAGATAAAAAGAACTAATGCAGTGTCAACCAAGAAAAACACTCAATTGAATAATTCCCTGCTAGAAATGAAAGGAAGGTATTTTTTGCTGCAAAAAAGGAATCTAAGGTTTATGAAGGACAACACAAGGCTTTACAGGATGATCAGACTTCTGAGGCTGCAGGTGAAGAATTCCAACTCAAACCCTAGCTCTCAGACTCACTTTGCACTAGAAACCCTAGCTGAGGAAGCAGTGAGCCTTCAGAATCCAGAGGCAGCCCACAATGCTGCTGTTTTTCCAAACCTTATGTAGGCTGAAGAAGTGCCAAAAGATCAACAGCAAAGCTGAAAAGGGATGATTGGGAGGCTGATTACAATTTTGCAAAAACAGATCTTTCGATGGCTTAGGCGGACGTAGAAGCGATTCATTAGCCACCGAAAGCAGAGCTTTCGGCAGCTAACAGACCCAGGATTTTGTTTCCTTAACCACCGAAAGCAAAAAGGGGTGCAAAAAGATATTTTGGCACACAGAACCAGTTTTGGCGAATACAACTATCTCAGGGATGAAATATAAAGCTAAAAGTTGCTGAAAAGCACCATTGGAGGAGGTTTGTTCTAGTTTTGAGGATACAATCAAGGAGAAAAGGGTCACAAACCCTACCTATTTTTTACCAACAGTGGCTCATCTATCAGATGACAGGTTACAACTCTACTTCAGCACTCACTGCAGTCATCAAAGAGTTCAATGAGTGAACAAGTGTTAGAGTTAGAAAGACTAGTAATTAAATTAGGGTTTCTGACCTAATTTTGCAAAAAGCATTTATTTTATCTATTTTTAGTAAAACAGATCCAACTTTTCAGGATCCGAATATTTTTGTAAAGGCTATAAAGCTTAAGACTTATTTTGAAACAAGGGTTCAACTTCGGGGACCTTTAGACCTTTATTATTATCAAACTTCTCATGTTATTCATCACCTAATATAAGCTCGTTTGCTATTATATGTTCTGCTTCCATATCTTTCCTGTTCTGTGCTTGTGCTTGAATGTCTAATTCAGGTTTATTCATGTTATTTAATATCTGATAGTTGTCACCCTATCTGTGTGTTGATGAGTTGAATTACAAGTACTTTTCCTTGTTGTGATTAGCCATTTATATGTAATTGCTTTATATATAAATCTGCCAGCACAGTGAGTTCTCCATCTTTTCACCCTATTATCAAACCTCTGAACATTGGTAGTTAGAAGCCTTATCTTTTGATTGAGTTTTATGCATGTCTTGAGTGAATTAGGTCTTGTAGGTCATCTGACTTGATCCATTTAGAAAAACCATTAAAAACAATTAAGTTACCAGACATCCTCGAGCTGCAACCTAGAGGAGTTTCTTGGAGTGATAATAGGTCCTCTTTGGGGCAATTCGTCGTCCTTAGGAAGTTAGATCATTTGGTTTAGTTGGTGATCTGTGTGTTGCTTGATTTGTGTTTAGAGTTGATAGTTTACATCAGTAACACATTTTAAGTGCCATTAATCCATTAAAACCCTAGTTTGTAGTCATCCTCTATTTTATTGCCTAAACCCTAGGAGCAAATTGGGTATTTCTCTTTGCCACTTAATCTCTCTAGATCTAGTTAATAATTTTCACTGTTGGGATAGATTTACTATGGTTGATAATTCTTGACATCCATAAGCCTCTCAACCCATACTTAACACTTTAATCTAACAACCATCTAATAGATCTAGGGTTATCAATTCAAGGTATCATTGTTTGAATCATCGACTATATTGTTTGTGTGTGTGTCATGTTTTGTCTATTGGCCTTCATTGGCCATTAAGGGACTCCCCCGTGATCTTTCTCTTAGCTTGATCTAAAGTGACAAGGCTCCATTCGATGTGACAAATACTCCATAAGTAGTGGACGAGACCCTCCTCTACCGTCCTAGATAGGAAACCTTTAGTGGAAGCTACATCTTGAGTGATAACAGTTTTCACTCAAACTCATGCCCTTAGAGATAAAGCCCTAATGCTCAAGTTATGTTTGGATGAAACTGAGAGGGAGGCCAATGTCACCACACCAAACCCTATTTTTCTCTTTCAGTTGGCCCTTCTCCAACTCAAGGGGAGCTTCCCTAGATTAGGATTATTAGAGCTTGCAATAAGTCCAAGGTGAAATGAGGAGATGGCTCTAGCAAAAATATATGGTTTTGTTTTAAGGAATATAGATGAATGCACCAGAGACTAGTGACTTATCCATTGGGCAGAATGGGGTCAACTAAGGGTCTTATGAGGCTTAAAGAAATGATTAGAAAGGGTTAGGGCTTAAGGATACAAACCCTAGTCACTATCTAATTCCTTCACCAACTTCAAAAATCTAACAAAAGAAAAACCCAATCAAGATATTTTCAAATAGTCTTGAAGGGATACTTGTCATGCAAGGGATAAGAGAGCAGAGAGCATACAACCTAGAAATGAGAAACATACCACAACTCAACACTTGTAATTGACAATCACCACATAAAAGAGAAAGGACATACTCCATTAGTTCTCAAGACCTTTAACATTTGAAGATCACATCCATCAATAAAACATAAGCACCAACAAACCATCCAATGAAGCACTTTCATCAACCAACCATGAGAAACCAAAAGATATTCAACTGAGCTCTAAGGAATTTCTCCCCCAATCCACCATGCCAAACAAATAAGAAAGCAAACCCTTATATAGGTTTTAGCTCATCTTCCAAGTTCCACCTACAATAATATATCGATAAAATTCTAGATGTAGACTAGGAAGGAAAAGAAACCAAAATACTCCAACTACTACAACAAACTCCATAAGATAGGGTGGTCAAAGTGACGTATACAAGTTTCCAATAATGAGAATGGGGTGTCTACATCAAGTGAGGGAAAATTCCAAGCAAATCCCAATTCCTAACCTCCAAAGGCCTCCAAGTGTAGTGCTCCAAGGAATAGACCCAATAAGCACTCAAGAAGGAAAAAGAACCCTAGATCTAGGGTTTGGCCCCCTCTAGATCTTCTCCAATTCCAAAACGTCATTCTCAAATCATCAAAAATTGTACAATGAGTCCTCTAAAGTAGAATGCCTCCTCAAAATAGGCCATGAAATCTCATCAAGGCACCTCAAGAGACATGTGTGACACCTCCAAGGTGGACAACCCCTCAAATTTGCACAAAGTAGCTCCAATTGTGGGACTTCTCCTCAACCAAGCATGAAAAGGTGTGCAATGAAACAAGTAGAGGTTCTCCCAATAAAACATCCCATCTAGATGGCATAGAAATCTATGCAAGCAATACTGCATGTGAAGCGTCCCATCAATCATGTAATAAAAATGTCTTGAACCAAGTCAAAGATACTCCAAGGCCACACGTGCAACTCTCCAAGTGAAATATCATGTCCCAACAATAAAGCATAGAGAGGTGTGCAAGTAACCTCCCAGAGTTGACACCCTCCATCATCTAGGGCATGAACCTAGTCAGAGTGCTCCAAGGGTCCACCGACAAGGTCTCCAATGTGAACGCTCATCAAGATGGTCCTCAAAACATGTGCAACAAGATATCCATACATGGTCAACCCACTAGGAAATGAAGTGATGACTCATGAATGATAATCACATACCAAATGTGTCCTTTCAAGGTAGGACATTACCTCCCAAATGCAATATCCAAAGTACCACCTCATCAAAGCATGTGCATAGGATGGATCCATGGAATAAGGAGCCCACCAATAAAGATAGTGGCATCAAATAAAGCGTAATCCCCTCACAATACTCAACCAAGCTCATGAAGGAAGGAGTTGATCCCTTCTCCAAGTAATAAAGTACAACCATCCATCAAAATGTGTGCCAAGAGAGAAGATCAAGGCAGCGCCCTAAAAAAAGTGATGATCAACCATGCCAAGATGGCATCCAAATGCCAAGAAGCAAGGGAATCCAAGCAAACATGTGTGGGATGCCACCAAACATGTGCTAGAGGGGAGGGCACTCCAAGGAAAACAAATAAGAAGCCATCCCTAAGTGTGAATCACACAAATGAGCTAGAGCACTCCAATAGAAAGCCTCCACTTATCATCCAGTCATGCATACAAGCCAAGATCTCCATCCAAAGGAATAGTCCATGTCATCAAGATTTCAAATTAACTCAACAATAATAGGGTGCTCCATCAAGGGGTGATCAATGTGTCATGGGAAAATGGTATATGAGTGAAATGCACCACTATCCCCTACAGTATTTTAGCTAGGAGGACTCAAAACCATATAACCACATTAATAATCTTGTTTTCAAACATCCCATAGGAAATACTTCATTAAGGAGCAATTGTTAACACTTTAAAACTTAGGGAGGCCCTAAGTTGATGGGTTCCCAAATCCCATTCTATGAATGCACAAAGTGTTAAATAATTGCATGAATGCTAAGAAAAAATACTCCAAGCATGCCAATACCACCAAGAGCATAGCATATCAATATCATAAACATCATGGAGAGATCATATCCAATAGCTACCATCATCCAATCCATCAAAGGAGATCAACAACCTTAGACCAAAGCTCACTTGTACCCCAATCCATTCGATGAATCATCCTACAAGCTCAATCTTTGTGATTAAAATCACAAATAAAACCCTCATACAATATGAGGGGTAACAAGTACCCTGGCAAGGTATCTTTATGTCCTTGGATAAATAACACGAGCATTGCAAGAGTGTATGTTTATAACTTTCCGTAGTCATCTAAAGACTTACGATGTCTATTTATAAAATTCAAATTGCTCGTGAGCTCATGCTCATGCCCACTTCCATTATGGCTTTTGCCCATACCCATGGTCATTCCCATATTGCTACCCGTGAGGCCATCCATGTGTTAGTTTGAGCCCCCTGCACATTGTTCATGGCTACTCAAATACAACTCACTATGCCCCGTCCCCGTGCCTTTAGACTCTCTCCCTCAAGCCCTAACTCACCCCACTTCTCCTCGTCATCCATGCCAGCTCCATTCTCTCCCTCCCTCCCCTTCAAATCACCCTACTACATGGAAGTGGTTACACTCCCGCGCCCTTCCCTATCCCCATTCTCCTTGCACCCTTCCCTTTCCCCATTCTCCCCACCCAACCCATTACTCATCTCCACCCTCCTCTCCTTACCTCCTCCCCTGTTACCTAAATGTCACTCGCTACCCGTGAGCCCCCCTCCTATTCTCTACAATGGAGAATCACCTCCCCGATCTTTCTAGTGACCACTTCAAGTATGCAACCTCTCCACAAAACTCCCTAAACACTGCATACATGACCTATATAAGGAATCAACTGGGGTTAATCATCTTGAACTCCACTGAAGCAAACTATACAGGATTCAACAACGACAAGTGGTGTTCATTACACAACTCAAGGATATAGAAACACGGCAGGGAATCAACAGTTGACCTACCCTAGTACCGGTTTGTCTGATAACACAATAACCCTCTCAACAAATCCGTGCTTGCTAGCAACTCAACTTTGGAACTTTGCTAGGTTAATGGAACAATTACAACTAAATGTGCTATCCCTTTCAAACATTTGGAGGAGGGCTTTGAGATCTTAATTCCCAAACAACTACTTGCAGAAAACAAAGCACATGAAGCACTTCATCCCCCAAGTGATGCCTTACACACATAAATCATTGAAGATCGTAACCTTAGTTTTCTCAAGGTTGACATTTTGACTCTCCTTTTTCCATTTCCCATTTTTCAAGATCAAAATTGCAAACCATGCTATTATCTTCCCCATTAGTTCCATGTCAATTCGAAATCAAAAACAGCATTAGGTATTTCATGTGACTTGTCGCTTCACATGAATTAATCATACAAAAACACTATAATCTTCAATGTTTTCTTGATTTAAGGGATTTGTAACGTCATGGCAGAAATAGAAAAGAGTTGAAATACATGCAGAATTTAACTACTTGAACACACATGAGATACAATCATATATAGCCTATGTTGCAGGAAACTTGGCCCCCCCCACATTTCCAGCCTGTTTCCTGACGAAAACTCGGAAACCCGTACTGTATGGTAGGGAAACCCATTTCCAATTGATGGGGACCGTTTTGCATGTTGGAAACTCGTTTCCTTAAATCGGAAACCCGTTTCCAAATCGAATTTCACTAAAATCCCGCCTTTCCTTCCACAGTCGCCTAAAACACTTTTTTTTTATTTTTTTGGGTTTTTACCTTTTCCGGCTATGGTTTTAGAGGCTTCCAGAATGTTCTTTATGCCTTGGGTTTGTTATAAAATAACACCCATGCCTCCTTTTTGCCATCAGGGCTTATCCCCAACGCTCATTGGTAGCTCACGGTCCATTGGCATAACTAACGGTTCATTGGCATAGCTCAAGGCTTACGATTCATCATCACAGATATTTGGCTTTAGTGTATACATTATCTTGGGCAGGATGGCTCATCCTCACGGCTCTTTGGCAACCCACGCCTCCATTTCCAGCTCATGGTGGTGGTGCAAAGGTCACGGTGGAGGCTCAAGAAGTGGACACGGTGTTGGCAGCTGGTTAAGTTGCTGAATATTGACAGCGTAGTCACGGTGGTGCCATTTTGTTTTGCAGATTGGTGGAGAATGAAGATGAGCCCGAGCAAGATGACTATTAGTCTTTGGGCTTCAGCTCATGTTTTCTTTATATTTTCATTGTT